>LPNX011176636.1:150271-235745 GCA_001517045.1 Pseudotsuga menziesii
TAATCCGTAAGTCATCAAAATATAAAAAAAATTATAATTATATGACGATCATGCTGCTGTAAATACACATTTGGATCTGATCTACATCTCTGAAAGTTTTGCAAGAGAAGGAAGGCATCCATCTTGGAATACCACTCTCTTGGGGCCTGTTTTAACCCGTATAGTGACTTCTTTAGCTTGCAAACCAAATATGGATCAGTGATGTATCCCTCAATATTATTCATGTATATCTCCTCATGAATATATCCATGCAAAAATGATGATTTAACATCCATGTGATGCACCTCCCAGTGCTTGGATGCTGAAATAGCCAAAACAAGGCGGATGGAGTCCATTTTTGCAACCGGAGCAAAGGTCTCATGGTAGTCCACTCCTTGGACCTGAGAGAAAACTTTTTCTACCATCCTTTCATTATATTTTAAGTTGCTTCCATAAGCAGCAACCTTTTTCTGAAACACCCACTTGCATTGAACCAATTTCCTTCCTAGAGGAAGAGAAACTAGCTCCCAAGTAGTGTTTTTCTGAAGAGAATTCATCTCTTCATCCATGGCAACTTGTCATCTCGGATCATTCCGAGCATGGTAGTAGGATTTTGGATCTGAAATAATAATCAAATAGAAATTTTTGGACAGCAAATTATCAGAACAAGAGAGCGCAATACCTTCTCTTTGGAAATCAGACCGAGTTCTCCTTGGATCATTCAGATTTTCAATGTTGTCTCCTGCAGAGGAGAGTGTCTATTGGGCCCATGTAGGAAGATGATTTTGCAATTCAGGTTCTGATTAAGTATCTGATGATTTCTACACACTGATATCAGAAATAAGAGGATCCAAATCAGGGTCATCACCCTCAATTTCATCATCCAAATATTCAGTGGAATAGGAAGGAAATTCAATAGTTTTCTCCTTCACTAGTTCCACCTCCTGAAGAGGCTCATCAAACTTGACACTTCTATTGATGATGATATATTTGGTCTTGATATATAGAATATTGAATCCTTTATATTCATTAGGATACCCAATAAACATACATTCTATGCTTTGCGGTTGCAAAGCCCTTCTTTTATCAAGCGGAATCTGGGCCCATGCAGTGGACCCAAACACCCGTAGGTTCGACACATCTGGCTTGTGTCTGAAGTATGCTTAGAAAGGAGTATTTAATTTAAATAATGAATTTGGAACCCTATTCTGAATGTATGCTTCAGCATGCATGGCTTCACCCCACAAATTTGCAGCAATCTTCTTTGACTCCAACATATAGGTGGTCATCTCTTTGAGAGGCCAGTTCTTCCTTTCCGCTAATCCGTTATGCTGGGGAGTGTAGGGAATTGAATGATGGACCTAAATACCACTTTGGGAGAATATGTAAAGAAAATAATTACTGACATAATCCCCTCCATTATCAGATCTCAAGATCTTGATCTTAAACCTAGAGGCATTTTCGATCAAGGCCTTCAATTCAGAAATTTTTTCACATACTTCTGATTTCTTTTCTAGAAAGAAAACCCATGTATACCTTGAAAAGTCATCAATAAAAGTAAGGAGGTACCTTGATCCATTCATGAATTTGATAGGCATCAAATCACTGATTTCAGAATGTATCAGCCCCAATATGCTTGTAGCTCAGTTTTCCTTCCCCCGATCGAACTTGTGCTCAGGGTGTTTTCCAATCACATAGCCCTTGTAGACTCTCGTGGTTGCCTTGATGATCGGGAGGCCTTCAACCATGGATTTTTATGTAATTTATGAAAATATTTGAAATTAAGATGGCCAAACCTCTCATGCCACAGCCTACTAACGTCATTTCCATGAGTTAGCAGAGCGGTAGACTTTGCATCCGCAACAAAGTGAGAGAACTCATAGGCTTTTGTATGATGGTTTGCAAGGCCTTTAGCAATGAGTTTCCTGGATGGAATTTCTGTTATGTCAACATCATTTGGGATGAAAGAGACTCTTTTAGGCATTCCTGTATGTTTCATATGATAGACACTAGGGATATTTGCTACTAGAGACGGTACATATAAAACATTAGAGAAAAAACCATTTTCTAGATCTACAGTACCTTGTCCTTCGAAAATGATGGTGGAGTCATCTCCCATGTGGATGGGGATGGATTTGCTGGTCTCCAAGAATGAAAAGGATTATTTTTCATCCATCATGTGATTCAAAGCTCCACTATCAATCAGTAGTGCTTTGGACTTCGAAGTGCTTGGCATGAGGGCATGACCTTTCTCATGCTATGGTTCCCGATCTTGGTGATCTCTCCTCTGAAAGCTCTCTGGAATATTGATGTGATTCCTCTCAAGGAGAGAGGTTTCTTCATCAATATTTTTCTTCATGTAGCTATGTTTAGGGTGAAAAACCTTCCCGTAGTAAGAACACCTGACTTGTTCTTTCCCATTGTGCCCTTTTCCTTTGTTCTTCCTTGAGCCGGAAGATTCATCATGCTGCTGATTTTCAACTCTAGGCTTGGGAGCATCAAATTTAGTTTTCTGAATTTTCTGCTATTTTCCTTTACCCTTCAGATCTTTGGGCCCCGAGACATGGAGGTCTTGATCACGCGAAGATCGGATGATCCCCGTCTGGACAAGCTTGTCATGTTCATTAGTTAGGGACTCAATGAAGGCATTGAGTGTAGGCATCTTCCATTCGGGGGTTGTGATCTTTCCCGCACGGAATGTAGAAACAAAAACTAAATAATCAGCCCCAAGTTTGGAGAGGACGGAAAGGATGAGCTGATCATCCTCCTTCTCCACTTTGCATTGCTTCAAGAGTAAAACAGTATGCTTGAACTTTGTAAAGAAATCATTCAGAGTCTTGAAATTGGAAGGTTGGAGAGACATGAGTTCATTTTCGAGTTGGTAAACTATCAAGTCATCATGCTTTCCATATAGATATTCCAATTTGTCCCATATTTCTTTTGGTGTCTTTAGATCCGTAAGATAGAAGAGAAGGTCTTCAGAAATAGAGAGGCACAAGAAACTGAAGGCTTCATCCTTCTTGTTCAAGAATCTTGATTTTTCTATGGCGGATCTAGGCTCAACTTCAATGTCCATGGCGACTCTATGGAGTCCTTTGGAGTGCAACTGAATTTCCATTTTATTTTTCCATGTGTGGAAATTGTATGGAGTCAAGAGAGGTACTGAGGAGGCCATCTGGATATGCTGTAGTGAATGCTTCACCTGTAGAAACCTAAAAAATCAAAACAGAAAGGGAAAAATAAGGTCGGACATCCTGCACATTCTAGGCTTTCATCACACCCAGCATAGTCAATCAAGCAAGCTTGATCAACAAGTTCTTTACTTGGGATATTGAGTGGTAAACCTGGTGCAATGCTGGAATTTTGAGCTATTGCTCACTTTTCATGGAGAAATCTGTCAAAAAGCTTGTTTTTGAGAGATAGATCTTCATCCCGCCGTATGCTCTAATACCATATTAATCTTTCACATTGATCTAGGAACTAAGAATCAATCTCATCAAAGAATAATCAACAAATAATCATGAAATGGTGTTAATCAGAACCGGAATTGGTTTCCTCTCTGTATATTTAATAAACAATGAATGGTTACAATACCAATGTCAAGCAATAGCTTGAATCCATGAGGAATTCGAATACCTAAGAAGAAAATTCGAATTCAGTGAGTGAGTCTAGCTTAACTGACTCTCAACCATTGGTTCACACTCAATTAACCACTTGACCAAAACCCTAATTGACTCACCAAACCCTAACTGAAGTTGGAGTGCAATAAATGACTGAATCTCAACTGAAGGAGATCAAACACATGTCACAGCAAGCCAACCATCAAGTGCTAGTGCTCCATGACTTCAATGAACCCCGATGAGGTTAACTGAAGCTGAACTGACCATCATAAGTTGGTGGAGGCACCCTGTTGACTCTAGATCATTAAATAATAATAAATAATCATTAAATAATATATTTAATGAGAGGAGGTGCCTTAACTGACTAGTTGAACTGATTGTAACTACCAGTTAGCAATAAGGTGCATTAATATCACTCAGATCACCCCCGGAGTGCTCCAGTTAGCCTCCTTAACTGTAGGAGAAGGCTAAGTTAGCCTCCTTGATTGTAGGTAGGCGTGGGTGTGACTGGATAATGGAAATTAATGCTCCACTGATGTCAATTAATGTCAATTATACTTAGAATAGTGGTTTAACTACGCCAATTTGACCAAAAAGAGTGTGTATGATGGTAAATGTCTCCAACATTCCTTACCAGTCCATACCTCTTGTAGAGTTTTATCAAGCAATGTTGATGTGGGTGATCGATTTACTAAGTAACATGTTGTCTCCACTACTTCTTCCTAGAATTATCATCCTATCCCGGCACTGCTTAGCATACTCCTTTCCTTTTCCATCAACATCCTATTCATCATCTCATCAACTCCATTATGTTGAGGTTTGTATGGAGTAGTATTATTCCTTGCTATACTGCACTTATTTCAGAAGTCTTTGATTCTATCCCCACAAAAATTTCCACCATTATTTTTCCTCAACACCTTTATTTTATTTTCTGATTGATTTTCCACAAGAGCATTAAATTCTTTAAACTTAGCAAATACTTCAGATTTCTTTCAAAGGAAATGGATCCATGTGTTTTTTGAGAAATCATCTATAAATGAAACATAATACACATATTTTCCTAATGATGGAACATGAACAAGTCCAAACACATCACTATGTATTAATTCTAGAATTCCCTTTGCTCTTGTAGCACCAGATGCAAATCTTACTCGATTTTTTTCCATATATGAAATGTTCATATAAATCAAACTATAGAGTGCAATCAGTCATACCTTCAACTTCTAATGCTTGAATTCCCTTTTATCTGATATGCCCCAATATTTGATACCATAGCATTGTATTTCCTCCTGAGCCAATGTTCTTTCATATTTACCTCCTTCCTCACATACAACAAAACTGTTACATTCATCAATGATGATTCTTCCCAATATTTTGTACAAAGTTCCATACCAAAATCCCCTCATAAATACCATTGATCCTCAAACCATTTTGCAACCTGTTGGAATATCATAAACCCACTCATAAAATAATTACTAATTTTTTGATTAATTTCCTACCCACTAGCTTAAATAGTTGGCATCCACTTGCACCTTAAAGTCAACACTTTCCATCTGTACCCTAGGAATGATTTATTTATAATTCTAGGTTGATCTTGACCACTTTATTGACTCCCATAATTAGTAACAACGCTTTACACGAGATTCTGCTTTATTTTGCTTTATGTTGCTTTTCCGTGGATATGGTAAAGCTAGTTAACTAGGACTCTGGAAGCTTTTGTTTCCAACCCATCCTCCATTATTTTCTCTCTATATTCTAGGATTAGCAATTATTTCCTTCACTCATCATCACTCACTCATTCTATTGCTAATTCATGAGGTCCTTGATAGACTAGGAAAGTGCTTTATCCAACTATGGGGTTTATCATAATTAATAAGCTTGCTTTATGAGCTATCTTGAGTTGTCTTATAGAAACTCTATTTTACTTTAAAAGGATGTATTACCTATGTAATAATATCAATTATATTTTATTGTTCATTCATTAATGTGTGTTCATTAATTCTTCTTCTTCTCTCCTTATGCTAATTCTCTACAATTCTGTGTGAGGTTAATTGTGTGCCTGGATCCTTAGCTTGTTTATGAAATTCCTTATGCCATCAAGGATTTAGAATTTATACAAAACCACCATCTCCACACATATTATTTACACTTGCAACATCCATATTTCCAACATATATCAAGTTTCTTTCTAGATTTGGAATGTGTAGCACTCTAGGTAGAGTTATAATCCTTCCATCCTTCATATTTAGCTTGAATCTACCAAGTCCAATGACAATGGCTGGTGAATCATCTCCCAAGTACACATATCCTCCATTTTACTTTTCATATTCACAGAACCACTCTCTATGAGGGGTCATATGACATGACACACCTAAGTCAATCAACCATATATCACGTTCTAAATGATTACCCGTGGAATATAAGTACACATCCCCTCCTTCTGCGGAGGTATTCGCCTCTGTGGAAGGGGTATCCTTAGATCCCTTTCCTTTCTCAACATTATGAGTTATGCAATCCTATTTATAGTTCCTATATTTACGGCATTTTCAACACTTCATCATTCATTTTCCTGGGGATTTAGATCTACCCTTAGATTTAGATCTCCCCCCATATCCTTTATTTTTTGTTCTCTCCTGGAAATGACCTCTCATAGACAAGGAATCCATGCTATGATTATCCATGTTTTAGAACCTCATATATTCTTATAATAGGTATGATACTATTTCATCAAATTTTAAGGTCACTTGGATAGCAATACCTATTGCAACAATTAGGTTTTCCCAGGAATCTGGAAAAGAACACAATAATGTAATACATTTATATTATTTAGCCATTTTAATACAAATAGAGGTTATATAACTTACCAGAGTATAGTATACATTTATATGCTCGGTTACTGTTTCATTTTCATCCATTCTGAGGTGAAATAATTTCTTTTCAGAAACAACTTGTTCACAAGGGATTTTGATTGATACAAACTCCCTAGTTTTCCCCAAAGCTTTACCACGCTATCTTGACTAGATACGTTCAATAACACAAAGTCTGATTAGCACAATAATATTTTACTCCTCACCCTTGTTCCTAATTTATCCCAATCATCTTGTGGCATTGCAGCGGGTTTAGTACCGAGATCCACAACAATCCATTGTTCCCTATCTACAAGAAGATCCTCCATTTTGAGCTTCCATAGCTCAAAATTATGGCCATTAAATTTCTCATTCTCAATTATTGAACTGATCGACATTCTCTTTCAATGCACAAATCAACACTACAAATATCCCAGAGAACCCAGGTTTATCAAAGACCCAATATCTATCAACCGCGTCAAACCCTCCACAACAAAGGCATCCCCCTGATGCTAATAATCGATATCCGATACCACATGTAAGTTTTAAACTTGTGCAGAGAAGCAAAGCATATAGATTCTTTTAAAAATATATATATATTACATCATAGCATTCACTCACAAACACAAAGATTTACCCTGGAAACCCTTAACCAGGAAAACCAACAAACCTTGGATCCTCACCTCCTATTTTCTCATTATCATTATGAATACTCACAATAAAAAATATAGGTATTCAGTAGCATTCAACACCCTAATCCATTAACTCAGATTAGAAAATAGTCTCCAATCCCTTAACCGGGATTAAGTTACAAGGATCGTCAGATGCAACGCTGACATGCACACCTCCCCTCCACATGTGCATGCAAAGAATATAACATATACCCAATAGAGGAAGTTGAATCTTGGTTTTCTTCTCTAATTTTTATGTTATTTGTTTCATCCTTTTGTCTTATTTTACCATATGCCATTAAATTTGCCTCTACCTCTAATGCATATTTCAACATAGCAGGTAGGGAAGTTGATTTCCTTTCTCTTAACAATAAGGACAAATCACTTTCAAATGCATCTGCATAATGTGACTTAGAAACTCCTATAAGGGTTTTATATAAGAAGGAATTGAATTATAAACCCTCATAAACTTTCTAGAAAATTCATGTACAGATTCAAATTTTCCCTTTTTCAAATTATTATATAGTGTCGGGATTTGGAAAGGACTCTTTTTATCTTCCCATCTATCAAGAAAACAAGTTTCAAATTCTTCAAAGGTAGGAATAGATCTTGCAAGGAGATCTTTAAACCATTTCTTAGCCTCCCCAGACAAAGTTTGGGAAAACAATCTCATCTTAGCATCATCATGGTCTACTTCTTCAAGATAAATAAAATCCATAAACATATCAACATGATGTTGAGCTGTAAAATTTCCCTGTCCATCATATAATGTAATTCTTTGAGCATAATTTTGTGGGAGGTCATGTAAAAAAGATGGTAGAGAAAGTGGGGCAAACCTATCAGCCATAATTCTAGGAGGAATTTCGATAATGTTATGAACTAATGACCGAGGATTTTGAATTCTTTGTTTTTTTTCTTCTATTTTTACAGTTCTTTGTAAATCTTCCCAAAGAGAGTGTAGAAGGTAGGACTGAAATCTATTTTGATCTACCATGTTTTCCTTTAAATATTTTTCAGACTTCATTTGAAAAGAAACTCTTCAAACTTTATATCAAAATCAAGATCTTAAAGACCTAAAATCTTTCCTAAGATAAAGAAAAAGATCTTTCTAAATGATATGTACCTTCTTTATCTTTCTCTTTTCCTTTCCTAAAGATATTTTATGGATATTTAATTGTTTACAACGGTTCAGGATTAGGGTTACCTCTTATATGAATTCTTTTAAAAGCCATGATTTTGTCTTTGGAGTCACCTTTTCTTGAATTTCAAACTTGAAGTATCCAAGGAAAAATCCAACCAATCATTAAATATCAAAACTCCTATTTTCCCACAGAAATTTGATTTTCTTTAAAACTGGCATTCAACCTAGGGAAATTTTGAACTCTCGCTACTTAGAAACAACGCCAAGATGTTATCACTCTAAATTTATCCTTTGGTTGTGGAAGGATAGTTCTAAGTTAACCTTTCAAACCAACCTTTAAGAGGAAAGATGGCTTATTTCCTACCATAGAGGGATCTCTCAACAAATAGATACAATGGCCAAAGATATTTTTACATAAACTACATAAATAATGAAAATGGATGAAACAAGAGGATCATTGGGCATGGAGTCAAAATCATGAGTTTTTAAAGATAAACAAGGCTTTTTCAATACAATTTTTTCAACATAGGTGGAATA
Source organism: Pseudotsuga menziesii (assembly GCA_001517045.1). Classification (NCBI taxonomy): domain Eukaryota; kingdom Viridiplantae; phylum Streptophyta; class Pinopsida; order Pinales; family Pinaceae; genus Pseudotsuga; species Pseudotsuga menziesii. Next base: position 159,066 of record LPNX011176636.1, read on the forward strand.
GTTATTCTATTACAATCAAGTTCTTAATTATTGGTGGTACTGAAGAACAGATGAACAGTCTATTAATATAGGCACCAAATAAAGATGAATCCAATATTAAATTTTAAGGAAATATGCTTGTGAATACTTTAATCCTATGAACCAAAGCATATGAGTATGATTTATGATTCAACACAATATTATTCAAGCATGAAAATATAACACAATGGAAAAATATAACATGAATAACATGCACAAGAGAAAAGGAAATACAGACTGTAAAACAACAACACAAGAATCTCTGCTTTGAAAAGTTCTTACTTGGCTCTACAAATTTTGTATTAAACTTGAAAATGCTCGGTTATAAATGCTTCTCACTCTCATAGGTTCCAACCCAAATTACATTGAAAAACATGTTTTTATACATCAAAAAGCTACTTGAGATGATACCTCACTACCTATATTCTAAGAATGGACTTCTTTTCACTACCTTATTACATCTGTCACATAACTAAAAACTAAATCTCCCTAAATATTAGAAAATATTTAATTCCACGTTGAAATAGACCTTGATATATTATTTTCTTGATAATTTTGGATGAGTGTCTTCATTGATGCAACTTATACTTCATCCTCCCAATTTTTTCAATTGTCTTCCATTGATATCCAGAAGGTACTTCATGACTTGTCATTTCTTTATCCAAAACTCTCAACTCCACATGATCCACATAAGAAATAGGAGACAACTTGGCACCTATTATTCAGATTTGATCCGAAATTTCAAATTCCACTGCTAGCTTATCAATTATAATTTTCCTAGACAAAAAGCGGGTCATATCCTTAGATTTCTTATGATACATCCTATCATGAACCAACATATCTTGATAATCAGATTGAGATATCAATTTTCCATCCTCATCCCAAAAAGGAGGGTGCCCTTTTTGAAATAATTATGTAAATAGGCCTTTGAAAGACTTTACCTACTATAAAATTTGATCATCCTTAGCTTGGACACTTTCAACATGATGATGATTTCCAACAATTTTCCTTTCCCAAGTTACTATTGTGATTCCATCTTTGATTCCCACTGTTTTCAATTCCTCTTTAGATAGAGTACTGAGGAAATTGATAGTATTATGAGCCATCTTTGCCCGCCTTTTATCCAAAATTTCCTTCATGACTACACAGCTCTGTCTTGCCACACTGATCACAATTTATTTATCTTTTATAAAATTCAAATAGGGCCTCATCTTAGTAGCCTCAATGATAATAATATCCCAAATTAGATGTCTGGCCCCTTGCACTAGCAATTTTCTTGAAACTTTTTCTGTTAGCTTTTCATTATTCTCAAGCAACTCTTTACTCTTATTCTAAAAAAAAATTCCTTTCTTCTTCTCTCTTATTAATTGCCTCGGCTGATTTCTGGTTTTATACCTTTAATCCTTTTATCTCTTCATATTTCAAGGTAACTTGAGACATAGCTTGAACTATACTCTCTGTACTTGTTTCTACACTTGATTGGCCTCTTTCAAACTTCTTTTTATTTTCCTTATCTTCTCTTTCTTTTTCCAAAATCATTTGATTTTGATTCAAGATATCAATTTTGGCTATAAGGATAGATCTTTCCTTTTCCCATTGACCATGATCTTCAACAAATTTCAACAATTTGGATTTGCTATCATTCAACTCTTGGGACAATGAATCCTTTTCTTCCTCCAAAATTGTTAATTTAGATGCCTGAATTAAATAAGTGATGGAATTTTTAGTTTCTTTCTCAGTAGTTGGATAGTGTTTTCTTTTTCATCCAATATTTTCTTTGTGTATTTTCCTCTGTCTTGTTCACTACCCATAGCCAAAAGGTCACCTTGAATCTTCTTAATTTGTTTTTGATATGTCTCATTTTAAACCTTTTCCTGGTTCACTTGGTTTTCCAATCTTGAAACTGTAGAATGAAACTTAGAAACTTTCAGAGTAGCTTTCAACAAGTCAGTATAAGTTACCTCTCAAGTCTACTTATGCAAATGAATTTTGTCTGGGAATAGAATCTTTTGCAAATTGATCCTCATTTTTGAAACTCTATCATGAGTGGCCACAACTAAATTCAAAGTATTTTTCACATGATATTTTACATTTACCAGTGAAACCTCTTTATCTGAAATATCTCTCACTTTAGGAAAAAGCATCAAATCTTTTTCATAATTAAATTTCATGTCCTATCCATATTTAGTATACAATTCATTTCTATACTTGTACCTATCACTAGAATCAACTTCATGTACCTCTACAAAACTATACTCTTGAATTTGAACAACTAGGCCTTGAACTTTTCCATTTTTTTTTATCTTATTTTCTTCAACTTCAACTAGCTCTTTGTGTGAATCAATCCTAGGACTTTTTAAGAGTATTGGTCTTCATCTTAAATATCAATTGTTTCTGAAAAATATTCTTTTACCAGTAATTTCATTTTTACTGGGGGTTGGTATTATCATGGAAGCATATTTCATTAAAGAAGAAGGATTTACTTGCAAAATTTATGAGCTGTCCATACTTGGTTGATATTCCATTAAATTATCTCTTTCATCCAATCCCTCTATTTCCTAGTGATCAAAGGACATGTTTTTATTTTGTTGTCTCCTATATGATATAATATGATGAGATTCATAATTTATTTTTTATTCCTTCATGAAATTCATGTCTTGCAAGAATTCATCAATCATTGGGAGAGCAGCTTTATTCTTCACAATGAAAGGACATACTTTCAATGGAAACTTGATCTCTGAAGATTTTCTAAAATTCAAAAAGTGTGCATTCTCCATAATGAGCTTCTTTCTGATAAACTCTAGGGAAAAAAATATTGGTGTCAAAAATGCAAGTAAAATGTAAGGTTCATGAACAAAATCGTAGAACCCGATGATAGTATGTTCCTTTAGAGGGAACCAGTCTCCAATTCTTTTGTCAGGGCCAAATTGTAGCACTTCTTCCATCTCTAATAGAACTCTGGGTAAATTAGCCTAAAAAATCACTCTCTACACTTTTGACATGATAAGGTTCATATATTTGAAGGTATTGTTTATGATTTCATAAGTAAAGACTATCTCTGAGAACTGTAAAATATCATTAAAGAACATGAACATCCTAGACAAATAGGACTGAAACCTGAAATGTATGGTCATGTGATAATTCACTAGCTATAAATGAATATTTTCAGCTAGGAATTCATCAAATTTAAGGAAAAAGTACTGGATGGGCTTAGACTCAAGATGATGTAGACTCAACCTAAACAATAAGCTCAATAACGCATTAGGAACAAACCTATCACTATCCAACCCTAAAAACTGACACAACAAGGAGAGCACCCACTATGATTCTTCATTAAACAGGTCAATATCTAGAGGGAAAGGTTCATACTCAACTAAAATATTGGGTTTAAGGATTTTTAACAAAAATGCTTGCTTCTCTTCTGTTGTAGCATGCATGTACTTTTCAATTACACTTTCCTCCATAAAATATTCAAGGTTTTGGGAAAATGACTGCGGCACCTCTAGTGAATCTCTAATAACTAGGGAGTTAATAGGGAAAAGGATTTTTTACTAGTTGGAGTCCATAATGACTCGCTCTGATTGAGAATAATTTGATGCACACAATGCAACAAACTCTGGAAAATTCAAGGTTTAGTATGGACATAAATAGTGGAAGTGGAAACTATGGACGTTGTGTACATCAATTCCCTATGTTTCTAAGGTTTTAAGATTGTTCTTTAGTGCATGCATAGGGAAAAGAGCAGGAAAGAATAACACTCTCACAAGAATCCTAGAAAATTCCAAAAGAATCATAGTCCTCAGAAGGACTACTCAAACTACATATGTTAAACTTGTGATGAAAAGGGCCATCTTGCAAGATATTATCCCAACTATAAAGTCCATGCAAAGAAAGGAAAGAAGAAGACATCTCATGCTCATGGCATAGAAAATGATGAACATGTTTAGAAGAAGGAAAGAGAAGATTGTTCAACTAAAGAAGAATATGTATTGTAAGCCACTAATTAAAGTGACACATGTCTTGTTGATAGCGGTGTTTCCAAATGCATATCTAGATACAAGTATTTATAAGGATTCACCTCAAAAGGTGAAGCTCCATGATAATGATAAGTATCTCATAAAAATGATAATTATAATTATCTCATAAAAAGGATAGGAGAATCCTCCTACAAGTTGGACTCCAAAAATGAAAGATGTATTATAGAAGAACCTCATATTCATATCAGCACTAGAAGAACATGGATGTAGATTTTATTTTGTTGATGGACGAGTTATCATGTGGCTAAAAGGAAAGGCTATTGTTGATGAAGAAGGAAACCTACACAAGCATAAGAAAGAATCAAATAAATAATTTGTTCGAGCGTGATGATGTACACTTGGAAAGAATGTCAAGAGATCATTTCCAAGATATAAAGATAGATCCAAGAGGATCTAGTGCATCCATAATGCATTAGGACCAAGGTTGAACTCTCTAAAAACTCCAGAAGTTCATAACTTGATCAATCCTTAGAACTTGTAATGAAGCAGAGATCAAAAGTGATCCAACCAAACAATAAAATATAATTATTTGAAATTTCATTTCCTGTATATCTAATTGTTTAAATGGTTTTGTTTAGTTATGTACATATTTATGTTCCTAGATTTAGGAAGTGTATTATGCATGTTAGAGTGAATGCATTGATGAACAGTATAATACTAATATGGATGCGATGGGTAAGTAGCCTATGTCATTGAAAAACATTTCATGAGGATTTATTGCTTATATAGAATGGAACCTCTTTGATGACATGATTTAGAGCAGTACACACTCTTAATATTATGTTATGGTAAATATTGAAGGAATATAGAAAGTTACTGTGCATATATGATATATGGATGAGTGTTGCATTGAAGCATTGGATAAGATAGTTACATGACTATGTGACCTGTGTCATTATGCATAAGAATTTGTCAATATTAATGTGTTTAAAATTATGAAATGTTTCTAATCATGCAACGGAATTTGACTTGTAGGAAATATCGTGTACAATCACCTACAAGAGAAGAATGATGATAATTTTTTCCTGAAGAATAAGTGACGACTATTCAGGTATAAAATTCAATAAGATTTACAAATTCAAGCATACTTCAAAGGTAGAAGGAAATATTTGTGGCTTATGGATTCCCCTAGAAAGAAGGAATTGACTAGAAGGAGACATTTCCACTTGTAGCAAGACACACTTCGATTATATCTATACTTACGATAGTTGCAGTGATGGAGTGGAAGGTATTCCAAATGGATGTGAAGACAACCTTCCTGAATGGTATATTAGAAGAGGAAGTGTATGTGGAGTAGGCATTGGGGTTTTAGACACATGTGTGCAAGTTGAAATAAATTCCTTGTATAGATTGAATCAAGCACCTAGGACGTGGTATGACATAATTGATATTTTTATGATGATCTTGGGGTTTACCAAGAGTAAAGAAAATTCCAACCTTTACTACAAGGTTGAGAATGGGAGATCATTGATATTGCTACTATATATAGATGACATGTTTCTAACAAGAGAAGAGAATCTCATTGCAAAAACCAAGAAGAAACTTGCCACAGAGTTCGAGATGGTGGATCTTGGTATCCAGTGACCCTAAGAATAAGAAGCTCATCTCAGTAGACTCATTTGATGTGAGATGACATAGATGGATACATAGAACATCAACAATAGAGAAGGATACCAGTCACTCCAGTACAGGATGTCCAGATGCAGAGGGAGCATGGTGCTTAATTTCAGAGGGAGCACAGAAGCTTCAATTTAAAGGGAGTGACTATAGAACAGATTGTGGAGAGAAATTGAGACACTATCACTTAGCCTTTATCCTAGTAAGGGTTGTTTGCCTCAGTATATTTTCAATATATTAGAGTGATGTTGTATGTCTTCCCTCATTAAGAGGGAGTAGATCTTAGAATTTAAGAATCTTGACATGATTCTTGGGATTAGTGGTGTGGTAAAGTCCAGATGAAATTTTTATGAGAAAAGGAAAATATGCAGTAGAGATCTTGAAGATATTCAAGATGATGGATTGCAAGGCCATGGACACACAAATGGCATAGAAATTTAAGTTCTTGTGTGATACTTCTTTAGATACAGTTGATGCCACAATATATAGACAGATGATTGGTTTGTTGATGTACTTGATGAACAGGAGGCCATATATATGCTTTGCAGTGAACACATTGAGTCACTACTTGGTATAGTCGATATGTGTTCACCTGATTGCAACAAAGCATGTTGAGGTACCTAACGGGTGTGATTGATTATGGGATCATATATGTGACATATAAGAATATTATCATGTAAAGTTATGTTGATTCATATTGGGTTGGTGATGTCACAAATAGGAAGATCACTTATGTCACAAATAGGAATATCACTTCAAAATGTTGCTTCAGTTTTGGGTCTGACATGATTTCTTGGTTCAACAAGAATCATATGAGTGTGGCATTGAGTACATCCTAAGTAGAGTACATTGGAGCTTGTTCATATAGCTATGATGCAGTGTGGATTCGAAAGCTACTTACATGATTGTTTGATATTGAGTTAGAGGTGAATTGTATTTTCTATGACAACCAAAATTGTGTGAAGTTGTCTGAGAAACCAATGTTTCATGACAAATGGAAGCACATCGAGATCATGTACCACTATATCAAGGATATGTACAGAGAAGAGAAGTGAATATCTAGTATGTTTCAATAGAGGAGTATATAGCCAATGTGTTGACCAATCCTTTGTTAAGAGTGAAGTTTGAATACTTCAAGGACAAGCTTGGATTTGTCCAGATCGATGTTCCTCAAAAGAGGGAGTAGTGAGTTCCATAACACATGTGAGATGTAGGTAGTCACATAGTGACATAAATTTTTCTCCTTGGTGGTCTTCACTTGAGATGATGTTGTAGTGGGTAGTCACTTCATTGACGGATTTTGTTCTCTCAGAATACACTCACAAGGATGTAGTCGGTAGTCACATTGGTAGTGTAATTGAGTATGTTGACTTTTGATTCTATGGTGGGAATAAACATCTGTGAAAATACCCAGGTAGTCAGTTGGAGACATAATTTTTGCTCCTATGCACTCATGATATTATTTGGATGTGACATGGTAGCAAGTAGTCACTTTAGGTGACATAATTTGTGCTCATAGGATCCACTAACGAGATGTTAGTGAGGTAATGCAAGTAGTCACCTAGTGATGTAATTTGTGCTCCTGGGTTGTTCCCACTTGATGGCTTGCTCATGGAGACATTCTTATGATGTATATATTTTAGAGATGATAGAATTTAATGGTCTGAGTATAGAGTTGCAACATTTTTTATGATGATGATCGTGTTAGAATAATACCTTACTTGTTAAGAAGGAGTGTTGAATACTAGGTATCTTCAGAAGATATTCTTCTTGTATTTGTGTTGTATTATCAATATTATTGTTATGTCCCTTTCAGGAAATATTCAAATTTTATTTGATCATGTAAAAGAATCAAAAGAATCAATGTAAACCCTATCAGTTGTTTCATCCCAGAAGAATCCATAACGAACATACTATATTGTACCCTACATAAGTTTTCCAAGTTAGGGAAGTCAAATCAGCCCCATAAGGAAAAGTCACTTGGAAAATAAATATAAATAGGGGATCCTCCATTCCCATTTGGACACATCACTCACTCAAGCAAGTTCATTAGTGAGTGAGAGAGAGAAGAACAAGTTCGCTTGGGAGAAGAGTAGTTTTTTTTTCTGAATAAATCTTATTCTTGGGATTTTCTATCCTAACTTATTCTTGAGATCTTTGTGTGGAAGAGCCTTTAGCTCTTGGATTGTACTAGAATACATTGTACTTGCTGAAAAATATATAATGAAGAAGTTTGTTGGGTTTTCTTACCTTGAAGGGTTTCCTAGAGGATAATTTTTTGTGTACTTTTGTTTTGTTGTGCTTGTATTTCTTTTAGTGATCCTATTGCACATGGTTATTATTGTATAGTGAAAATTGTGTAATGAGCTAATATATCCATTGTTAAAGTACAAAATTTTAATGATACATTTTAAATTTGGGATAGGGTCATTTATCTCCTTCTTATGGATATTTCCATGCTTGGTAATTTTCTTAGCATTGATGCAATTATTCAAATACTTTTTGCATTCATGGAGTGGGGATCTATCAACTTAGGGTTATCGTAAGTTTTACAGTGTAAATAATTTATCCTTGATGACATATTTCCTCTGGGATAAAACACTCTAGGGGATGGTGGTGCATTTCGCTCATATTCCACTTGCTCAAGACACATTTATCATCCCTTTATGAAATGCCCTAACATTTTTGGTTCAATTTGGCAACTTGATGACATGAAATATCGTTTTTTATGGAGCGCTAGGTTTATATACATGTATTGATGATATTTGGAGGGTTTATATTGGAGTGCCTTTTTAAGCCTCTAAATTGGCTCATTTATATAGTAGTTTTACTTGCTTGTGCTAGTATTGTCATTTTTGCATCATATCTCATCCTTTTGCCATTCCAAACCTCCAAAAGCTTGTGATTATTCTCTTAAAAGTATGCAAAGTCAAAATCATGTTATGTACCTGATATTTACATGATTGAGTAGGTTTTGATGATGAAAAATGGTAACTAAATATTATTTACAAGTTTTTCCAGAAAACTTGTAAAACTAGTAATTATCGGTTTTTCCTAGTGTTTATAAGTTTTCCAGAAAACTTGTAATTGGAGTATTCCAAGATAGTTGCAGGTTTCCAAATTAAAATATACCACTTGGTATTTGTCAAGGACACCTACAACATGGTTTTATGTTGATTATATTTCACCCACATCACATGTGTGAACCCCTAGGTTTGTTTAATATTTTGTTCAAACCCACATTTTTAGAAGAAAACTTTGAAACTTCCAACTTCCACCTCAGTTCGCTTGAATATGGAAGAGAATGTAAAGATTCTGAGACATGGGTTTTCTCAAAAAACCATTAAATTGTGTTATTCCAGTATGATTTCACAAAATATCTATGTTTTGAGAAATATCTAGGGTGATTTAGAGACAATCTACCCAAAATATTGAATTTCCAAATTTCCGGGATTTTCCCTAAAAATGGAAAATTCAATTTTCTAAGTGTGGGGGATTAGATTTCTTCATGACCATTGATATTCTTATGTATAAATACATGTAATATCATTATTAAAAGGGGGTGCTATTGTTTTAGGAATCACAAGAATTGAGCGCTCTCATCTTTATAACCACGGGTTTTTATTTAAATCAATAGGAATAGTATATTGTTGATCCAAAGAGTACCTAAGACTTCTGAAGCTTTCTAGTGGAAATCTATAGCTTTGAAAGGGACCCTCAAGAATGGTGATCTGACTTTATTTCCCTTTTAGATTTTACTGTAGATTACATTGTTGTTTTGTCATGATTTTGTATATAATTCGAATATACAATTAGTTGATTTAACATGTTAAGTTTCAATTGAATTCAGTGAACTCTTTCTAAAGCTCATACATCCCTACATTATATTCTATTTTCACAAATATAACCAGTTTTTGTTTAAAATAAATATTACTTATGCAGATCATTAATGAATGAAGAGAAAAGCTTCTTTTTGTAAAGACCTAAGAGTATTTACATTCACAAAGTCCTTGTAGTTCACTCTAACTCTTAATCCATTCATAGTCATAAACAATTGCACTTCCTTGCAGTTTCTAATGTCATTATGTTTAGGGTGTATTCCTTTCGAGAATGATCATTGGGTTCATATGTACAGCTTGTAAGTGTGTCCTTATTCTTTCATTGATATGTTTGTGTGAAATTTTGTCCCTGGCATTTGCAATTGCAAAGTTTAGGAAGAGTACTCTTAAGTAGGTTTACTTTTCTACAATTCATTTCCTGCGATTTACTTTCTGCAATTTTCTTTGGCATGGTATGAGAACTTTAAGAATTATTAGAAATTAATCAAATCTAATAGAATCCCATTTGTATCTTTAGGAGTATTGTGTCAATATCCGAATTCAATCCACTTCAGTGTTTTTGATAAATACTCCTGAGAATAAAGTGCAGATGAAGGAATATGAAAATGATCATTAGTTTAAAGAACTATTAAAGTTTGTATATTTTGATTTGAATTTAAGTCATAGTTTGTAGATTTAGTTAGAAATAACTAGTTGAGCTTTGGTCCTACACATACAGTGCTTGCACCTCACAATCCTACAAACCTCAGGTTGACATTAAACCGTTGGAGAAATTAAATAACATAATTTTACCCCAACATGCCTTATCTCATTTCATACAATTCACACTTGGAGATGGTTTGTTCTTGGTTTTCCTTAGAATGCTCTCTTTTATAGCACATATTTTGAGGCATGTAAACCATCTTTGCTTGGACTCCCTTGTCTCTTAACACTTAAATGGAATCTTGGCATGGTTTATCATCATTTTCATTGGAACATTCCCATTAATATTATTTATTGGCACACATTTCAATGCATGGTTATACTTTATTTATCAAGGGATCATCCCCTTATTTTATGAGTTTGGTTGAGTATTGAGGGGGGATTTTCTCTTGGATTTATTCTTCTATCCTTATTAGAGGGATCCCTATTCTATTGATCTATATTTTCATGCATATTAATGAGTTGGCACATGTATATTGTGCCATTTTTAGGATACATATTAGATTGAAGGACTATTGGTGAGTCAATCCTTGCATGGAGAGTTTTAATTGCACATATGTTGATGATATTTCCTTTGAACAACTCAAACAAGGAGGGTATCCTCTTTGAGGGGATTTCTTGGAGACATGTTCATGCCAAATTGATGGGACATCTCACTAATGAGGAATATTTGATAGGAAATTTTTATTAGAAGAGCCACACATGTGGCTTTGGGGCATCTTTTACTTAGTTTGACACGATATTTTACTTAAAAACCATGCATGCCCCTTTTAATGAACATGTTCTTGGGATATTTTGTATTATTTTAAGGAGTTGTTATTGTAGCACTAATCTAGGAATCCTTTGGAGGCTAGACATTGTATTTTGGCACATTCTTATTCCCCTTTCCATGGATACTCCACATTGAAAAGACACTTTGAATAACCATTTCATTAATTTTTTCCATTATTGACTACACAATATGAGTTGGTTATGTACTAACATGATCTTATAGTATTGTTTGAAGAAAAAAGTGGGTCTAACCACTTTTTGGAGAGTTTATTGAGTAAATTGTGGATCTAAGAGATAATTATTATTTTGTTCCAAAGGAAATTGATCTAACTCTCTATATAAAGAGTATCCATTCCTCCTTCACTCTCATGTTTGGATTTTTTGAGTTTTATCTCCTTTGAGATAAATGGATATATCTTTCTTGGAGCATTTATGAAGTGTAAGGATCTTCTCTTATCAATGTGTGGCTTATGTTTATATTTATAAATGTTGTTTAGTGATATGTAGAATTACTAGAACTTGATTTTTTTGGTCCATATGAGAAGGGTATATCTACCACAATGGAAGAGTTTTATGTGATTATTTTATACCTCTATTTCCCTTTTATGTCTCATGTATGATTGTATTATCTCACTCCTATCATATTCTAGAGTTCTTGCTTGTAATACTCCATTGTGTAGGTCACACCCCCCTTAAAAAGTTTTGGGCCCTCCTAGTTTACTTTCTACATTCAATTTTCAACATGTTAGGGCTTGTTGTGGCATGATTTAGTGGCCCTTGTTGTCTTAACCATTCATAAATATATCTTGACTCCATTTTCCATTGTTGGAATATGCACTAATCTCTTGGTTCTCCCATCACCTTTATAATACTACAAAGAACAAAACGTTTTTCTAAATCTACTCTCTTATATCCCATGTTGTCTCATTGTCTATATTTAGTAATCCTATTTCTTAGGGATACTCCCATTGAATTCGAGTAGAGACAATCTAGAGGGTAAATGATAGGTTTCTTAGGTGAAAATGGTAACCATCATACTAGTTCTTATTACCCCTCATAATGTATGATGGTTTTACTTGTGATTTTAATCACAAATATAGAGCTTGCAAGTTGAGTCATTGCATGGATTGGGTTACACTTGATATTTGGATCCTTTGATGGATTGGATGATGATAGCTATTGGATGTGATTTCTCCTTGATTTTTTAGAATCTTGATATGATATCCTCTTGGTGATATTGGCATGCTTGGAGTAATTTTGCTTTGAATTTGTGCAATTGTCTAACACTCTATGCATTCATGGAATGGGAACCCATCAAATTAGGGTCTCCCTAAGTTTTAAAGGGTTAATAATTGCTCCTTGATGAAGTATTTCCTATTAGAGGTGGTGATGGAAATATTATAGGTGTGGTTATGTGGGTTTGAGGCCTTCTATATGAAATCTCTAGGAGATGACGGTGTAATTCACTAATATATCACTTTTCATGACATGTTGATTATCCTTTCATGGAGCTCCCTAGCCTTGTTGGGTTAATTTGGTATCTTGATGACATGAACTACCACTTTTCATGGAGTGCTTGTATTATATGCATGACTTGATTATATTGGGATGCTTTCTATTGGATATCTCTAGCTCAATTTGATGTGATTCACTATAAGGGATGGTTTATTGTTCATTTTCCTTGGATTTCCCTCCCTTATAGTACATATTTTGAGGATACACTCATATTTTCTAGGACACCCTTACTTCTTGGAACTTGGATGGCATATTGATACAATTGGTGATCATTGATAGTGGAACGCTCCACTTGATCTTCTCTCTTCCCATACATTTTGATGTATGGTTATACTTTATTGCTTGAAGAAGGGGCTATCCCCTTCCTTCATGAGGTTGGTTGAGTATTATGGGGACTTTGTTCTTAGATTTATTCTTCTATATTGATTGGTGGTATCCTTACTCCATGGAATTTTCTCATGGTTTAATAAGGTAGTGCATTGGATATTAATCCTTTGGAAGTGACATCATAGCTTAAAGGACTATTGTTGTCATGTGGAAATCATCTTGAACCTTTTGGAGGGGAATACTAGCTTTGAGAGTAGTTATGTTTTGATAGAGTGCCAAACATTTTGTCAGCTCAACTCCATTACAAGGAAAATTTTAGGGGTGATATTTATCCCATGGGATAATTTTTGATGTTTTAATCCATGGGTTTTGTCCAAAAAAATCATTACTTTTCAATTTTGTTTCTAATATGATTCATCCAAATTCCATAGGATTAAAACATTTTACCCTAAAAATATCTTAAATTGTCCAAATACTATAGAAAACCATTAGAAATTTGAATATTTTTTAAAATATGGCCAAACATTTTATGGTTATAAATTTGATAATTTGTAAGATTGACCAAGATTTCTACACTTAACAAAAAAATGGATCCTTAAAAGTTTCCCTACTTCATTAGACGTGGAATTCCCATGTAATTTGAAAAAAGTGGTTATAATAGAAAATCTAATAAATATTAACGAAGTTGAAAATTTCAAAATTGTATTTCAAAGAATCACATCAAATTTTTTCCACATGTGCCACTTGGAGGGCACACATTTCACTTAAAGAGTTTCATTTGTCATTGAGGAGCATATTTCTTGGAGATGTCCACCTTGGAGAAAGACTGTTTTCATAGCCACCTTATATTTGTTTCATTGTTGACTTCACAATATGATATAGTGTTAACTTATTTAGTATGCTTAGACGGAAAAGTGGATTTTAACCACTTTATACTATTGCAGGAGGGTTTGTGGGTAAATCATGGATATGAGAAAGAGAATTATATTTTTATTGTAAAGGAACTTGAACTAAAGCTCTATATAAAGAATAACCATGCCTAATTCATTCTCATAATGAATTCAGGCATAAAACCCTAGGGATTTTATCATGGTTGGTTCATCAAAGCACTCCATTGGATGGTTTGTCGGTGCTCATGTTTCATTTATGGACGAGATATTCAAAATTTAATGCTCTTGAGAACTAATGGAGTAAGTAATTTTTATTTTTTCTGGTAATTATCAATTGGAATTTTCGAGTTGTCACATGTATCTCATTTATTTGTCGTATTCTCTCTTACCCCTTAAATGAAAAGTATCCCTTCAAGACTATTTGAAAATATCTTCACCGGGGTTTTCTTTTTTTATATTTTTAAAATTTGTTGAAGGAGTTAGAGAGTGAGTAGGGTTTTCATCATACAACCCTAACCCTTTCTAATAATTACTTTAAAATTTACAAGAGCCTTGGTTGACCCCATATTTCCCAATGGATAAGAAACTAGTATCTAGTCCATTCAACCTTATTCCTTAAAAAACAATCATTTTGTTTTGCTAGAGCCATCTCTTCATTCCACCTTGAACTTTATTGCAATATCTAGTAATCCTAATCTAAGGAAGCCTCCCTTAAGCTAGAGAAGATCCAAAATAAAAAGTAGAAGAGGGATTGGTGTGGTGACATTGCCCTCCATTATAATTTCATTATCTCTAAGGGTCTGAGTTTAGGTGGGAGCATTTTGAAATTGTTGTCGGGAATAAAGTCCATTTCCCAAAATATTTGAAGACTATGATTTATGACATGTTGTGAGTGTTATTTTTTAATATATTATTCTCACATGGTGACTCCATGAAGGGGGGAATCCCTTGTTACTTGCATATTTTTTAAGACATTTGGTGGGTGTCGAGGTGAGCACATCCATCCATGTTAAAGGCTTTGGAAGATCATCTTGATGACTCCACATGAGGTTTATCTCATATTTGGTTGCAGCCTTGTATTTTGCATTTCAGGTTGAGGAATGGTTAAACAAAGGAACATGGAATCATCCCAATATATTTGGGACAAAGGTTCTAGAACTTTGTATTTTTCATGCATTCCAAGATATCCTTATGAATGCAATTATCAGCAATGGAAGAATAATGTTGCAAGATTCCATGGAAAGCACTTCCTATGAAAAGGGATGCAATGGAATTGTATTATAATCTCGAGGAGATATTTTTATTTTGTCATTTCTCCATAGATTTTCAAGAATATTGTATTGATGTACAAGATTGTGAGAAATGACTAAATGATGCATTTATTTGAGTTCAAATTTATAAAGAAAGGAAAAATAAGTTGCATCAAATTATGCTTCAATATTAGAGCGACCCTTCCAATCCTATATTCTATAAAATAGAGGATAATAAATAATCGTTGGTGTTTTTGCTTGCGTATGTTAGAGAAACATATGACATCCTAGGGCATGAAGAATTTATAAATGAGGTACATGAGTTTGTTGAATTTTTTAGAACTCCACATGAAAAACACTTCATGAATACATTGAATCATGAACATGAAGAATACATTGATTAAGAAGACTCCCAAGCATCCACTCCATTGTCAAAATTATGACTTTATTGATTTATTTCTAAATGATTTTGAGAAGAATTATTTTAAGAAAAAACCTTGGAGGGTAAGGAATGTTCAAATATGCTTTCCTGTCCACTTTTGAATATGAGGAATCCTAGGACAAGTATTGTAATATACTTTTTAGATTTTGGACCATAGACGGACTTTAACCACATAAATTTTTAGCCACCTTTTTCTTCAAGTTTTCTTATCTTTTGAATTAATTTTCATTTGGAATGTTGGAAATTGTATGCAACAGCAAGCATTTTTGTTTAATGTTTAATTTAAAATTTAAAGTCAATGTATAAATTTAAAGGTTAAAATGTGAAGTTGAAAATTTCAAATTTTAAGAGAGAAAAAAATTAGCAACATATAAAAGTGAAGAGAAAGATAAGAAAGAGGCAAAAATAGGATACAAAAGCTAATGCTCCAAGTTCTTTTAAAATATAAAATATAAAATTCAAATTAATTCTTTACATAAAAAAATTGAAATATATTTTTAAAATTCAACTTTAATCTTAAATTAAAATTAAAATATGCATTTAAATAAGAGATCACTTGCAGCTTCCAAACTTGAAGACACGGTCCCTTAGTTCTTGTTGGACTTATTTAGACCACGTATTATATTTGTAAATACCATTTTTTTTCATTTTAATTTTCCTTTTTCCTTGTACATAGTTTATAGGAGGCTTAGTCACACTTGAGCACCCACCTAAATATGTTTTATCACCTCAATTGAATGGATCAAACCTTATTTCTCTCCAATAATTTTATATATCTATAGAAATAGATAATAAAGTTAAGTGTGTACCATATTGGTTTATTATGGAAATTTCCTTTCTTCTCATAGTTGCACTATTGTATTCTTTTTATGTGTTAGCATTCACATTGTTCTAGTGTAGAAATTCCCTACATTCAAACTTTAATGTAACTTTAGAAGTTTCAGCTCTTTCCTAAAGGTTTCCCAAATCTATCCCTTGTGAATTTATAGCTTATGGATGATCTAAAATATAATAAAACAATAGAAATAAATAAATAATATTTCACTTATAAACAACCACAATCCACTAGGAAATTCAAGAGAAAAGATACCAAAACTTATGCCACATGTTTTATCTCTTTAGGGAAATCTTGTCATGCATAAACTAGATCTAAAAGTAACCTTGTGGAAGTAATGATTACAACATAAAAAATTTCTTATTGTCCTTATCATCTACTTATGTCAAATCAACAAGACATATAAGTGTTGGGAATTACCAAACCATGAAGACAATGATAGCTAAAAATCAATTTTGTAATAGGACAATATTGGACCGTTGAAAACTTAATATATATTTATATATATGAGAAATAAAGTTCAAGTACATACTCTTAGCTTAAGATAAATTGGAACAACCCTCCAATACCCTATATACTAAAAAACATGGAAAATATTGGCTCCACCAAAGATGCTCCAACAATCTAAAGTCACACTAGCAAGTCTTCATTGGGATCATGCAAAGTGTCTCATGTTTTCTTCCTCCTCAAGAAGTACAACCTTAGGGTTTGTCATGAAACCATAACTCCATGCATTATTAGGGTAGAAACCTTAACCTTACAATATCTAAGAATCCTCTAAGAAATCCTAGTGCTTTCATAAAAGAGATACAAAGTACAATGAAGAATGAACTAGATAAAAAAAGAGTAGTGCTACTCCTCCTACATCTCGAAACCAAGTATAAAGAAGAATAAGAACAAGTGCATGAATTGTGAGAATGGATCTCCTTTTATCTATTTATATTAGAGGTGAATTATATTCTGCAAGTCAACTAGACTTACAATATGCAAGTAGGTCAACACGTGTGAAGTGTTCCTCCTACAAGTGACACATATCAAGCTCCAAGGAAATAGAAATCCGAAATAAAGGATCTAAGACAAGATAATTCATCATCCAAGGTCCAAAATTATTCCTCTGGGGCTCTAATATTTTAACATATTCACTATGCCATGTGATTGTCTAGTTCTACTCCACCTACATGAGAATTGTAGCAGCCTAGGAATCCCCAAATTAAATCCAAAAATCGACTCAAGCATCCAAGAAAACAAACATATAGGAATCAATTCCCTCCTCCAAAATTCCAAACACTCCTCCTCTAATGTAGGGAATTCTCCAAGAAAACAACATCCTCCATGTGGCTAGCATAGAGAATTACACCAAGTTGTTTGAAGATATCCAATGTCTCTCCAAGGAGATCAAGCATCCATATAAGGTTAACCAAAATTTGAGGAAGACACCTCCAATGTGCAAGTCCCTCATAGATAAATCAAGGGATAATCATACACTATGCAACCCACGTCGCATGAAGCACCCCCCAAACATAGTGTAAAATGTTAGACTTTCGAATTACTGTGAAATTTTTTACACAATGTTTGGGGAGCTTCATGAGATTTGGGGTACACAGTGTATGTTTATCCCCTAGATGGTATAAGATGGATTGTATCATGAAATATGGTCCATGATGTACATGCACACTTGTGATATCTGTATTAGTGGATTTCATATATCATGTGATCATTATTTTAGTGTTCTTCCCTATAACATTGGAGATCTCTTGCTTGAATGGTAAACGAACTACATGGTGGCCACATGCGGAATTCACCTATTGGGAGAACACCCTATAGGATATGAGGATAATTTCATATTGTGGAAAGTGTATCCAAGCTCTTGATGGCATGTAGTATCTTGGTTTCTTGTTCGAAGGATTGGATATGGAACGAGGACACGTAGGGTTTCAATAGTGTTCTTATAGGGATTAGCTACACTAGTAGAGTAATTGACTTTGGAGGATGGATGGAGATTGTGAAGGGTTAGGATGGATTGGTGTGGATTTGTATTTCATAGATACATCACCTTGTTTCACTATTTTGTGTGACATATTCATTGGATCTCGACACTTTTACTCTAGGAGTACAACGTTGCATTAGTTTGTAGCTTACTTATGTTTAATTTGCATGTGTGTAAGGTTTAGGATGACCTATGTTATATTGTTGGCCTCCCTTACCTATAGAGGAAGGATGGAGTATTTCCAAACACATCACATCTCACATGCATTTGTATCTCTTCTTTGGAGAGTTCTCTTAGTTATGCACTACAATTCATGAGGAAACCATGGTGGAGCATATGAGGATGAGGAGGAGGTTTTCCCTCTCTTCATATTCTTTTACATATAGTTTATCTCACATGTAGGGTTTTCTGCAAATTAGGGTTTTCTCCAAGCAATCAAACCTCTCCATGTGGACATAATGAAAGGCTCCCACAATCTATTGAGATAAATCCAACACCCTAGGGATGAACACCAAGAAACAATCCACTAAGTATGATATCTTCAACAAGTAAATTTATCATGGAACATATCTCATGTTTCAATCCATTTAGACCATCCAGTGGCTAAACATACACATTAGTAAATTTGGGTCCATTTCTCGATGAAATTTTCCATGTTTCACATAAATTTTGTCCATTTATAAACCATCATAATTCCAACAAAAGTTGGGTTTTTATTGAAAATTCAACATCATCATATCAAATTTCCCAAATTTCATTGGAATTTCAACGGTTTCTAAATGAATGAAATTTATGTGAAACATCATAACTTTCATAAAAAAAATGGAACTAAATCTACTAGTGATGCCATATACCACAAATCTCATGAAGAACCCCCAAACATGGTGTAAACACTTTTAGTGTAACCCCAAAGCTAAAAATTGTTATCATGCACATAATAGATTTGAAAAATATTATGACAACTATAAAATCCATAGTAAATTTTCCCTTATATTCTTCAATTATAATGTTAATTCACTTAACATATTCACCCTCAACCTATGTCAAATCAAGAAGACGCGGTGTTAAAAATTACAAGCCATGAAGAATATAGATGGAAAAAAATCAAGTTTGCAATTTAAATAAGTATTGGATAATTGGAAACAAAATTAATAAGCATAAAGGTGAAGTTCATGTGCATTTCATAGCCTTATCATAATGATAGTATAATCCCCTAGCTCTACAAAGCACTACATTAGAGGAAATTTCAACTCAAAATCAGCCTCCTAAGGAAAATTAATAAAATAATAGTTAAAATAATAAAATAATATTTATTAATTTTGGAGGAAGAAAAGAAAANTGTATTTTTACTCAAATTTTGATTGGGGGAGCTCATTGGGGCGGAATTGAATTCCGCATCCAACGAGCTCCCTCAATCGAAATTTGAGTAATCACACAGGGAGATGTTTCGAAAATACAAACAAAAAATGTAGTTTTTTTTATGATACCTATCCCCAAATTTATATTAAAAAATTGTTTGAGAGGTGCTCCCTTTTTGAATTTTAAATCATTTTGATTGGCTAATAAATGATGACATGGAATTTGTATTATTTTTGGAAGGCCCATTTTAAATTTAAATTTCCTCTAATGGCTAGGGAAAACCAATAAAACCCTAGCTCAATGAAGGATATCTAACAAGTATGCATCACACAAGCATGTCATGTGAGACGAGACACCTCCTCTTCTTATTCTCTTCACCAAGTAAAACCTATTTTTTCATCTCAAACCCCTAATCTCCAAATATTCAAGGGATGACACCTTAACCCTAATCTTCAAAATGATACAATAATAAAAAAAAACCTAGTGACTCTAAGAGAGAGAGATAAAGTACATAAGAATATACAAGAGAGGCGAGAAGTGGTTCACTCCTCTTGATCACATATTTACACAAGTATGAAAAATAATTAATGAGTATAATGTGATCATAATTTCCAATGTATTTTCCACAAGAGTAAACCGTATGTGATCATAATTTCCAATTTCTTCTCCAAAAACATGTCGTCTTTCCATTTCATAACTTCTCCTAAAGTTTCCCTAACAAATCACTCCAAGAATACAAATACAAAAATAAGAGTACAATGATGATGAATGAATGAATGAAAGGATTCCCTCCTTCCTTTATATATATGAGAGGTAAGGGAGGAAACAAGACATATGTGTGCCTTAGACCTTACAAACAACTTAAAATAACACATGTATATTCATACATGTGGAGAATTACAATCCAAGAATACACATGTTAAGCTCCAAGGTGATGTCATCCATAATAAAGGATACATATGCAAGGGCACTCCAAGAGGTGTAACACCTCGTTTTTTACCCCCAGTATGTAACGATGTAAATATTAATGAAATATATAGAAATTGGACATGAATGGTCTAGTGTGACCATATGATTTAATTATGTATATTTTAATTAATATAAAAACCATGACTATTGTGGACTAAAAAGGATGAATAATGGGAGGTTATGATTCCACAAGAGGAAGATTGAGAAGGGGGTTTAAGGGGGAGATGACCCTAATGACTTATAATGTAAGTCAGTGTCCTTATTATTCTTTTTATCCTACATTTTATAAAGCCTCTTTAAGTAAAGTGCATTAACCTTAACCTAAGTTAATTATCCTAAACTAGGGGATTAGTGCGGTAAAAGGTGAAATTCCCATGAGTTCTATTTGTTTTGTTCTCCTCAACCTTGTATGTGGCTTGGATAGTTCTCAACATGCTTACAAATTATTGAGAGATAGTTAATTCTACCATCATTTATTCCATCATTCAACCGTCAGCTACTATCAATATCGATCCACCATCACCGGTACCATATCCTAGAGCCATCACCTATAATATAGTCTGGATTCATACCTGAGAACAACTAAGTTCCCTAGAGTCCTAGCACATAGATTCCCTCACCAATTTGTGTTGGATCCCTATAAGGAAATTGGGGAATATAGCTCAAGGGACTGTTGACCCGGAGAAGATAACCTAAGGGACTATTAACTCATATAAGTGAACCCCATTCATTGGGTTGTGCAGGATGATGGGGGATGAGCTTTATCAAATTAGGATAGTTGTAGAGGGGAAGTTTGGAAACTTCTTGTGGATTGATATCCCCATCCTTAGGGTGGCCTATTTCATAGATTAAACTTGGATAACATAGTGCCTACGGCTAGGAGGAATGTCCTTGGTCTGTAGCCAGTTGTATTATATTTTCATTTAAGTTTCCATCTCTGTATGAAATGTTTTGTATCTATCTCTGTATATATCTTACCTAATTGTTATTATCTGATTATTTAAACACATGGAATCACTAAAATTTTGTGAATGCATTAATGTATAAATTTCCTGTAGGATTTTTATATATGTTTATGTTAAATTATGGTCAATCATTTATGTATTTAATTATGTTGTAACTAATAATTAAATCAATAAAAAAAATGAGTATCATAGGGTATTTCGCTAAATATTTTGAGTATCCCATGGCCCCAAAGGCACTATGTGGTCATTGCGTACATGACAAGAGGTGTGTCCAATGCTCCACCAACAATCCTTAAAAGACTCGAAGAAATATCCTAAGCTATGTAATCCATAGGGTCAACTACCCATGCATGAACATTGTTGCGACATTACCTAGGTGTCATTAAGACAACTCCAAGTCTTCATGCAATCATGGAAGCTACCTTGTGTTTTCTAGGGCCCAACACCCCACTAAAGGATGAAAAATAGTCCAACTCCTAAGTAGGGAATTCTCCTAGCAAGGAAACTAGTCTCTTAATCAAGCACTAGCTTTGCCTCTATATTCGAGTGTTACCTCCCAAACTTAGCATGTGTCATTAAATCCAAAATTAACAATGTTATCCCATAGGAAGCCTATCGGGGCTACTCATTGTCACCTCAATAAATCCCTCTCTCATTTCTCTTCTCTACCTCAAGAGGGGGTTTCCCTTGGAAATAACATTCCTAAAGGTTAGAAAATTAGGTATAAGGTGATAGGGGAGAGTAGCTTTAGAAAAAAATTTGTTTTGTCTTTGTAGTATAAGAAAGTGACGGGAGGACCAATAGATTAGTGTCAATCCAACAAGGGAAAATGGGTTCAAGGATACAGTCCAAGAGGGAAATCTCAAGGAATGGTTAAGATCTATAGGGATGCAATATGCATGCACAAGCCTAAGAACTTAACATTGCTAATAATTAAGGTAGGGAATACTAATAGATATTATCATGTACCACATCAAATCATGCTAATGAGGGTGTGTCATACACAATGAAATATTAAATAAGAAACAACTCTAGAAGATGATAAATGCAAACTAGTAAATCATAAGTGAGGCATAAATGGATATAGAGGAAAGTACTTCTCACATAAAACTCTTCTAATGGGGCAAATGTTTACCCTTCATTTGACCAATCAATATAAATCACTAGAATCTCCACAACCATAAAAAACAATTGAAAATCATTATAACATAAATTCTCACATTGATAGGAGAAAACTATTACACTTCAAAATGCACCAAGAAATATATGTCCACTAAGCTCCAGAGAGAGAAAAATACCAAAAATTCAACAAAGAGAAATGAAGGAGAGATAAAATACTTATATATATTTTATCTCATATTCCTTATACAATAAAATGACAATAAATTCCTAGATCTAGCCTAGGATGGAGTAAACAAACCAAAATACTCCAAGTTTTCTAACAACATCCATGAAATATGGTCACGTGGGTATAGCTTGCTTGGTTGTGGGATGGAATGTTATCCTTCCCTCCTAGGTTATACTCCCATTAGTGAAATTATAACCTCATAATGAGAAATTATTGTAATGACTTTGTGCCCTTGTTGACTTGGCCTTGTGCGCTAAATAATCTAGGGTTTACTCTGAGTACCATCCTCAAAATGAGAGGAAGTACTTTTAGGTTTTTCCCATGAATTCATGTCCTAGAAAAATAAACATCCATGAAGTATGGTTTTAAAATCCACATGTACAATTCTCCAACAAATAAAATTCCCAAGAATGAGGGTGCCTCCAAAAATGTGGAATAAACGTCAAGTAGAACTCCAACAATTAGCCTACAAAGGCCTCAATGATAGTGCTCCAAGGGAAATCATTCTCCAAGTAATTAATGAACCATAAATCTATGTCTTAACCACTATATCTCCTCCAATATCAAACAACCTCATAAAATCATGTAAGAGTGTGGAACAAACCTACCAAAATAGGATGAGTGGGCCAACAAAAATGAGCAATAGACACTCTCCCAAGTGAACACTCCCTAATAAATTGCATGAAACAGGTGCAAGTAACCCTCCTATGATGGACCATTTCATCATAAATTCATGAAATTGTAAGTAGGATACCTCCAAAGGTGAATTCTCCAATGAATAAGGCTCCAAAATGTGGACACTCCAATCAGAAATCATGGGAAAATTTACTATGAGGATTTTTTAACCATATTGTCCCATTGATTGCCGTAAATATGAATGCCAACCATCATATAAGTGGAGCACTCCATCACAATAGACTAAGAATGAGTCAAAAATGTCCCTCAAAGGTGAATGCTCCAACAAATAAGCATATAAAAAATTGCAATGAATCCTCCAATGGTAGATGATACCCTTCCTTTGACCTCATCAAGGGTCAAACCTCAAAATATGTGCGATGATGTCCACATATCGTCCAAAAAGGGTTAGATCCATGAACCAAGGAAACCGTCAATAAACAAATAAAGAACCCAATCCAAGATCAAGATATCCACAATATCTAACCAATCAATTAGAAATAGGATGACCCCTTTCACATATCAACTCCATGCCTACACAAGTGCCAACAGAGATAATCAAGGAGGGAAGTCAACCAATAATGATACCAAATGAAACAAATATGTAATCCAATTTGTGATAAAAGATAAGAGTGCTACAATATAAACGATAGCTAACCATGTGATAATGTCAACCATGTGCCTAGAAATAAGGGTGATCCAAGGAAATCTCATTCATGTCATCAAGTCATGCCAAATCACCTCCAATAAGCTAGATCATTCTAGTTAAAATCAAACATAGGTCGTCCTCAAGTATGAACCATAACCAATGAGTGAGATTTCTCTACAATAAATCCCTCCCAATAGAATCATACAATGAAAACAAGCCAAGTGAAATACCGCACAAGACCATCCATGCCATGAATATCCTACATCACACCACAAATGATTAGGTACTCCACAATAATATGAACCATGTGCCATGAAAAAGTGATATATGAGTGAAATCCATAATCTTATAACAAGTGATATATGAGCATCATCTTCTAACTAGGAGGATTCACATCCATAATCATCAATAGGAAAACATCAAGAGATATCATAACCCATAACTACTATCACCAATATATCATAATCATCCATCAACCACTCATATGTTAAAGCATCATCAAAACATGAAGCAAAACTCTAGCATCAAAAACCCAAGGAATATATCAGCACCATCAACCTATAACCTCTATTGAAAAATGTGATGAGAATCGCATGTGGACACGCATGACAAAATGGGGGGTAGCAATGAGCATGGTCTGCTAAGTAGGCATCCAAATGTTTTTTTCTCAATGTGTTTTTACTCTATATTTGCTTAATATCCAAGGAATTAATTTGTTCCCTACTTTATTGAGCACAATGGTCTACTAAGAAGGAATCCAAATTTCCTTTGCTCTATCCACCCTAGTGAACATAGTTTAACTAGTTCATACGTATCTATACCAAGCTCATTCACTAAATCTTTAGAAGTCAAATTTCTTTAAGAACTAGTACAAATAGAGAATTACCTTATAGTTCTTCACTTGAACCTTTATCTAAATAAGTGTCTTCCTTTCTTTCCTCCCCCTTGGTTTGTTGTAGCATGATGCAAACTTGGTTCATGTCCTTAGACTAGAACCATTTATGATGCAATTTTGAATGTAGTTACACTACCAGAATCATCCCCTAAGGGTAGTTATCTACTCCGAAAGTGATTTTCCTTACAAATAATTGTGGGAGTGGTCATGAGATTGCGTTCATGATCCTTTAAAATCACTCTTTGATCATCGTGGAAGATCTAGTAGGGGGCACACTCCCCCCATTTCCTTCATGTTATTTCCTAGGTCCTGACCACACTCTTCAAATTCTCATGTAGAATCCAAAATAGGAATCCTACTACCTCTTGTCAATTAATGAATAATGTGTAATGCCAAATGAGCTAGAACCAATGAGAGGGTTTCCCAAACTCGAACATCAAACTTGCATATAGGAATTCCAAGGAACATTGAAAAAGGGTAGTGGCTATCCCAATGAGTTGTGTTGTATTTTTTTCCATCCAATGTCCAACTCCTAACACATGCCCCTCATGAGAGATAATATTTCAAGGCTAAGTTTCCATTCCTTAGAGCCCATGAACAAAGAAAATCTTGCAAAGCCGATGACACAACAACAATAGATTTTAAATAAAACCACTTAGTGTCGGCCCATGCCTAAGGTTGCATATTCCAATGGGTGATGACAAAGCATCACCATCATGGGAAACAAGGAAATACCATTTAATGTGCATCATAGGCACACCCATCATAGAAATAGTGCCAAGTAAAATGTATGATGATAACTAACAAATTCGGGGTTCTAACAAATATATGGAAAAGGAATGACCAAATAGGATGATGATAAAATCCCCATGGTTTGCAAGAGCATATGCCAATAAATACTTAGACATGGTAAGGTATTATAGGGTATCAATGAACAATAGGATTCTAATGACACTTGAAGTTTCCACCTTCCAATGAAGAATGGAAAGGTAAAGTACAATGTTGCAAGGGGTCCCAACACTTTCTTCAACATTTTTTCCTTCATACGACCAAATCTTAGCTCCCTTCTCCATGGGAAAAATTTGCAGAACTAAATTGCAAGCATCTTGTGACCTTTTTCCTTTCAATGACCAA
Source organism: Pseudotsuga menziesii (assembly GCA_001517045.1). Taxonomy (NCBI): domain Eukaryota; kingdom Viridiplantae; phylum Streptophyta; class Pinopsida; order Pinales; family Pinaceae; genus Pseudotsuga; species Pseudotsuga menziesii. Next base: position 185,290 of record LPNX011176636.1, read on the forward strand.
TATGCAATTGCCAAAACCTTGGAGTGGATATGCCCCAAGGAAATAATTGTTGCTTGCAAAAAGTGTAATAAGTCAACAACAACAATAAACACTTGAAAAGTTGAGGCATAAAGCATCATCAAAACAGTGAATGGCATGGAGGATGCAAGCTTCTTCTAGGAAATGACCAATGCATGATTGCCAAAAACCGTGTAGTGAACAAGTTCTTGCACATCATTCCATGTTTGTAAGAAATGTAGATTTTAAGCAACAACTTTCCCCAGTTCACAAATAAGTGCCAACATCCACCATAAGTGACCCATGTACATAATGAACCACCCAAGCAAGATGCCATGCATTCAACAAATAATAGAAATGATCCAAGCATGTTATGTAACTATTGATAAGGTTATTATTCACCTTCTTGGTTATTGGGGCATCCGATGGAGCTTCCATAATGTTTTTGGGTTTATGTGTTGAGATTAAAGTTTGTGCATAGATTCTTAGGCATGCACATGTGATATTGAAGTATGAACATAGTTAACAAAGTGTGTGTGGAAGTGCTAAGGTGTGCACACAAAGTGGAGGCATGTCCACAAATCTAGAATGTGCATGTGGTAAAAGATGATATAAATGATTTCAAATTCCACAACATCACAAAGGACTAATTCACTCATATGGTTCATTAAATTCTATACTCAAAATTGGTGCACAACGTGTGGCATGGCGTGTAATGGTTAGTTGTCATTCATCCACTCTAGATTATATGTATATGAACATTGGTCATATGTCAATGTTTCATCTTTTCAACAACCAAATTGACATTCTTCAGGTTCCATTTAATATAAATGCATTAATATATAGAGCACATGTTACATATAAAATGTTCCAGGGACACTTCAATCATGTGATTTTTTGAGAAATGGCTCCAAGCCCTCCCCCTCTCAATGCACTCCATGTTCTAGGAACATTGGGATGAAGTTTCCAATGATTCTGATATGTGTGTCTCTCCACATCATGATGGTTGCAATTTTGTTTGGGATCATTCCCTTTGGAAATCATGGATGCAATTATCATCCCTTTTCCTTTACTAGTCTCTTCATGCTCATTGTGTTGCCCCATGTTCATGCTCAACACAATGTAGAGAGATTTCTTGCTGGCTTCATCTAGGTTTTTGATATTTAAAAGATGTAACTACCTTCAAATGTGACTATATAGACATCTATTGCACTTCACTACTATTCCTAGTTCTTTTGGCAAGATGACCAATATTATGGTTTGGTTCTAGTTTTTAACATGTAATTTTTGATACTATGTCCTCACTCTTGATAGTCATATTTTCCATCTCATGAGCTGTTTCTTCATACACTATGTGATAGAACCTTGATTTTATCAACTCCTTGAAGTGCTCTCGTAGTCAATAATGTTTTTTTTTTCCAATTGAAAGGCACTAACTTAACTTTCCCACCTTATCAAAGGCATTGTCAGAAATTTTTAGATGGGCCAAGGAAATTTACGTTCTGCAAAATGAAGTATACTTTAAGTTGAATAAGACACCCTTTGAGAATTTAAGCATCAATCATTCCATCATATTATTCTATCTCCAATTTGGACTTCATTTTAAAGAGAGAATGTGAGACTACCTCACTTGAAGCCTTTTCTTGCTTGAATAGTTCATCACTATCCTCTCTTCAAATAAACCAGTTTGGATTCCCCTTATTCTTGATAAATATCTCAAACAATACCTTAAGCATACCCTCAATGTTTGTAAATTTTCCCTCCAATGAATTCAATCAAATCAGATTGAATAATTCAAAAATCCGAAAATTCAATTTGATTCAATTGAAAATTATCCCAATTAGCATTTGGAATAGAGGGATTTATAATTTCAACTGGAAAATTTCCAAAAAAATCATAAAAAATGGAATTAATCCCAAAAATCTGAAATTGGCCCCAAAAATCCCAATTCATCTAAGAATCTACCATGATTTGTTCATCTCGTGCTTTTTGCCCGAAATTTTAGAATAATTTCTGCAATTTTGTCTTCTTTCTCTAAGTAATGCAGCCAAAATAAAATTCGCTACACAACCGGGTACACATATTCTAGGATTATAATTTACTTCCATCATGTATAGGTAAGACTCAGTCAAGATCCACCACGAAAATCCTTTGAATCCATTGTTGAAGAAGACAATGGATCTTTGCTGCTGCTGAAGACACTAGAAGTTAGTTGTTGTTAAAGAAGAGAATGGAAGTTGTTATTCAAGATTTCAGGTATAAATTAATTTTTGTTTTTATTTTATTAATTTATGATTTCATAATTTAAAATTATAACTCTATCCATCCCTCCTTTTTCTCAGATTTTTCCAAAGGCCTTCTGGTGGCCATCTGTTTTTCAAGTTTTCCTTCTTAGCATCCATCAAGACCTGTGCATATGTTGGATGGATAGCATATTTTTTTGTTAATGCAATTTGTATTTATGATGTCGTTATGTAGTTTAGTTTTTTTTTCAATCAACATTTAATTGTTTCATATTTTATATATATTGTGTAGTTTAGTTGTTTTCTTTTCCAATATTTTTTCCAGGGGAAAATATTTGTTCCTTGCTATTTCATTGAAATCAAAGGGAACAATGATTACATCTTCAGCCAGTGCTGATCTCAGAGACTAAGGAAGTCAACAGTATTAGAGATTAAAGGAGGTTAGCAATATCAGAAGTGTCAGCTAAGTTCAAATGGGAGGGCATCAATACAATGATATGCAAATACAAAATCAATCAATGAACCTTGTAAGTTCAAGTATCATGGAGACAAACAAAAAGACTCCATCCAACCACTGCTCTTCGTAAACATAGAGAGTTCAAGCAAGTGCTAAAATAGTTGATCCAAAGAAGCTATAAACCAAGAAGAGCTGAAAAAAGAAAATATCTCATCCATAGTACATCCAAAGGATGTCAAAAATAAACATCAACACAAATAGTACTAGTGATGAGGGCTAAAAAATATAGTAAGAGCCCTGATTTATACAATCACCATTGGTGAATTCCAAGAAATGTAGCTGGCCCTAGACCAGTGTCAAAGCTTCTTTGGATAAACTATGATAATATGTGTTGTGCTCTCTATATATATGAATAGCCGAGAGGTGGATGAAGTGGGACTCCAGTTCTCTAATGAGTTGGCACCATCCATCAAGAGTAAGTAGAGAGAGTGTTGATTGATGATTGAACCAATTAATTATGACAGCAGAATCACCATGTATATGTAGATGGGGAAGGCTCATGATTTTAGCACAGTGTAAAAGTGTCCATAAGGCCAGCTTTCTTTTCCAATTTAGTATATGTATGAACAATATTTTGTTGTTTCTTAAGTTTAGTTATGGAAAACGGTCAAGAAATGTTATGTTTTGCAAGGCGGCCCGAGATCAAAACCCGTTGCTCCTGGGAGGCGACATCTAAATCCAACAATGCTAAGGGTTGGTGCGGCCCAGGATGGGTATGATCCTCAGGTGATTTTGACGACATAGATGTCCATGGATTGTGGTTTCTCAAACCAAAGGCTGGACCAGCAAGTCAAAGGGTTATATATGAATTATGATTCAATTACTTTATTGTTTATTTAGTTATATATCCATTTCTTTGTTTATTTATTTTATTGTTTCATAATTTAGTTGTTTATAAAATATTATTAAATGAAATTAACTAAATTATGGGTTAAGGGGAAGTATTGGTATCAATTTGTTAATATCTAATTTGGCATCCAATAGCTATCTACAATTGTGCAATATTTATTTATTGAAGATGGACTACTCCTAGATTACATTCAATAGAGCCACTCTCTAAAATTTTATGCTTCCCTTAGCCTCTACAACGTCAACTTGAGAAATCCCACTCTCCTCTCCTTTGTGTTATGTATTTCATCACATTTAGGAGTGTACATATATAGAATTATTGGAGGAATACCAAGGAATTCAACTACCAACTATTCGGTTCAGATTTGGGGCAAGCTTGTATAATTTCACATTCTTGGATAATTTAGATATTAACTCACATGACTATTTCATGTACATAAGTAATTATATTTAAAATATGTTTATTCATCAAATACTTTGGATGTATGCAATGTTTCCATCTTCATGTAGTTGTTGAGCATTATTATACTGTGAAATGGAGCTTCTCCGTCCGAGTAATGACCCCACATAGGTCAGTACAAAAAAGGACATATGGATTGAAGTGGCCTTACCACTATATATTAGTTTGATCCTTGATACATACTAATTTACTACATCATTACCTCTTTTTGCATTTAAACTTACCCTACACATGCGGGGTCTCTTATAACAACTCGCATGTCACTCGCAGGTAACCCTATGTGCAATCCGCATGTTTTCCCTAGGAATTTGTACCTGCGGCTTCCCTTCAGGAAACTCGTGAGTCACTTGTGATTTTCTCCACATAAACCCATGATTTCCATTAAGAATCATTTACAAAATAAAAATATGATTAACTCGAGGTAGTCAGGCTCGATTTGTCAACCTCCCCAACTTCCACGACCATCCCAAGCCTTGAATTCCTTCTCTCCAAACAAGTATAAAAAGAGGTGAAGGGTAGAGGATGAAGGAATCAATTTTGAGAGAAAGTTTATGCTGGAGGATTCTATTGAGGAGAGGAGCAAGGAGGACTCAGGTCTTGGTGTGCAGAAGAATATTTTCTCAAACATGGTTTTGTAATGTTTCCTGAAATTCATCAATAAAGAGTGTTTTTCTTCCATCGTTGTCTTAATACATGTTTTTATTGTTATGATTTATTAACTATATCGTTATTTGTTTTCAAATGCAATTGTTATATGTTCATTTCTCTTTTATATAACAATAGAATCTATTGTGAGGAAATATAAATCTTTGTTGCATGTATTGAAGATCATAAATCCATGAGCATTGGAGAGGAAGAGTTAAAGCTTGGATCATTCATCTGGAACAAGGTACATATCCTATTATCTCTTATTATATGTTATATGTCTCTAACCCCTAGTTGTTTTCAAGTCACACCTATAGTACATTGGTGACCCTTTACCCCAATTCATAAGTTAGATATTCCCTAACAACAAAACTGGCGACTCCACTGGGGAGTCTAGTTTGTTTTGGTATCTCTTCCATTTAGTTTTCTTTCTAGTTTTTGTTCTTTATGTTTCTGTTCGTGGATTGCAACCATTAATTTTCAACTAGTTATTTTTTTATCTTTAAGGTTCTTGGCCATTTTGTTTTTATTTTTGAAAAATTTAGGAACCACTTTCAAGTTTCCTATAGTCACAGTCGTGTTTTCCTAGTGAAATCGTGGGTTTCACTGAGTACAGTCATGAGTGACTTGTAGTTCTGTCAAAGAACAATTGCGTGTCCCTATAGATGGGTGTACAAATCTTTAATTTTTTCCTTCTCTAAGCATTTTTTGATATCCCAACTGCTTTTTGGGTTGTGTCTTGGGTGTCCACCGGTCTGTTATTTGTTTCAAGTATCTGTTAGTTTTATTTTGTAAGATTTATTTTGGGTAGGTTAGGTTGAATGTATGTGTAATACTCCTTTTAGGTTGTCCCTCTTGGAATCCTTGGTTGGAGTATGAGTAGTCTCTGAGTTTTTTACCTCTATCATTACTTGTATCTTCTCATTGTTGTCTAATTGATTTAGTAGTTATCTTGACCTTTGCTCCATTTTCTTGGTCTACTTTTTTTTCTTAAACTTGTAGTCCAGCCCAAGTGGTTTTTTGTCCAACTTTGAAGAGATTTCAGAGTTTGTGATTGTGAGATCTCAATTTTTGAGTCTTATTCTTACATGTGTTCATATTTATGACTTACTTAGGTGCACTAAGTTAAATTTGGCATTTCAATTTTTGAAAAATAAAAATAAAAACTAAACATTTAGTTCATTGATAGTCTTAGATAGGCACATTGTACATTTCTTTTTGAATTTTTTCGAAAAAGAAAAGTAAAAGTCTTTTGTTTTCCAAAGTTCATTAAGTAAATTTCATTGTTTTGAAAATGAATAGGAATTTGAAGAGCAATTGTAATTTGATATTTTTACATCATTCATTTTTGCTTCCAATTGAGTCATAACATCACAAGTTTCACTTCCACTACCTTGAGTAAAAACGACCCTAAAAAGAATGCTTATTAATTAAAATTAACTTGTAACATTTTATTTCTAGGAACGACACCAACTAGCTTAGGCTAGGGTTTTGGAATAGGTAATCTACAACTATCCAATACTGTTTAAAACTCAAACCTAGTGGCCTTTCGTTCAGGAAATCCCAACTCATAAAGAAAGGCACTAGAAAGATCCTCTAACATGAGAGTCAAGCATGAGGCCATGCGATACTGAGTTGTGGAGATACCCCTCCTATACTTGGTTGAGCATACACCAAATTTGTTGCATGTTTGGGGACTTACTCAATACCTCCTTCCAGCCCCGTGTGGTGACTTATACTATTTGAGTTTCGGGATTAGCTACCCTGCCCATGTGCATATCTGGACTAACGACTATTCCGCTGGAATTTATTTGTGATTTTGGTAGCCTTAGTATCTTTACTTCTAGGAATCTACACATGTTTATTGGGGAAGGATATTTCCACTATGCATAGGGCAGGATCGGGAGGAAATCCATTACATACAATTTGAGAAAGCGGTTTGGTGATTCGAGTGCATAGATCCAAGGAGGTGTATTGTGGACCCCCACTATTCTTCATCCTTCACTGGTTAGTTTTGGTCCCTCATCATCCCATACTCTCCTTTGGAAGTTATGAAAGAAACATTATGTACAATATCTAGTGGATATGTAGAATCATGGTTGTAGCAGCCTATAAAATCTAAAAGATACTAGAGAATCAAAAATTAACTACTGAAAGAAAGTAAATGTGTAGGATAACCTTCTACACCAAGGATTATTCTATATCAAACTCCATTGGTTACAAATTTTAGCATCTTGCTCAAAATGTAGGTGAGAAACATGTGTATATTGGATATCCTCCTCTACCCATCTATTCGATTAATATCCACAACATATCCGTCATTATTCAAACCCTCCATTGTACTTCATCTACCCCACTATTTAATGTTTCTTCCTTTTCTTTTGAATCCATTCCACAAGTTTGTGATACCTTAATTTCTTTTACCCCAACAATTCTTACTTCCTAACAGTTTTCCCTCTTAGGTACCATCTTCATTTCTTAATGTAGTAATTTCATAAGTACATCATTCTCTTCTATTTCAACTTCACCTTCAACTATCCTCTTTTTGGCCATAACTTACACATTCTCTGTTGCATTTTCTACAAACATAAAGCCACTCAAAATATTACAAGAAAGATAATTTCTCATCTGCTCTTCCTCCAAAAGTGTTGTTGTTGCAACACTCAAGTTTTGATCTTTATCTCTTCATCGCATTAATGCACACATTTTTGTTGCTCCATTCTTTTCTCATATGCTAATATTATCCCCTTTCCATCCTTCTCTACTTCATCATTAAGAGGAATCAGTGTGTAAATTGAATTTATTTCCTTCTTTCTCAAATTGATAGATGTTCATTCTCCCATCATGCATCACCCTTCTATCAAATTTTCATATCCTCCCCAACAAAATATAAGATCCATCCATAGGAAAAACATCAAATATAATGCTACCATTATAATCCCAAATATTAAAACTAACCAAGCACTTATTGTTCGTAGTGACCTATGTCTCTGCCCATTTTGTAAAAATGACATCCTATATGCCTCTAGATGAGGTGTACACTTTAGTTTTAATTTGTGAACAACTTCAATAGACACAAAATTCTCAGAACTGGTTTCCATCAATAACCAAATCACAAAATTTACCTTCTATTTTGAATTTTGATTTGAAGAGTGTCTTCCTAAGTTATGGTTCTCTCTCAACCTCTTTCTCATACCATGACAATAACTTCCTCATCTTCATATTTTCCTGTTTCCCTAACTGTAATTCAATCACCTCACTTGTTGATATTGTTGGTTATGTTTCAACAATGTGTGTTCTTCGTTCTTTCTTTCTTCCATTACTCACAATTTTTGGAAATTCAAATTCCATATGGCCTTGTATTCCACATTATATGAATCAAATTCCATCAAAATTTCCTCCTCTACCTCTATGTCTTACTAATTTGCCCCGACCTTTCTTAGTATCAAATATTCTTCCAACAAGCTCATTCATAGTATTGGGAATACTTTCACTATCTTCTACTTGCATTTCTTTCTCTTGGCCTCTTCTATATCTTGTAGCTTTCTTCACATTATGTTGTTTCCTCAACAATTTCTCTTCAATCCTTAAGGATGATTGATAAGCCTCTACCACTGAATGAAAATTCAAAAACATTAAAATAATATTAAATGTTATAAATTAAACCATTCACATACTTGACAATGGATCCTAGACTCTCTTCATTTTGTTAAGACCTGTTGCGGTTGCAACTATTTCCCCAAAAAATTTCAATTTTAGGGCCCCCCTTTTTATTTGTTTTTCTTCAAACTGGCCTAGGAGTATTTTGTTATTACCATGGTTGCCCTAAGTTCAGAATTTTCTTGAAAAAACTTGGTTTTTTTCACTTTTCCGTATCGGATGATTAGTCAACTACTTTTCCAATATCGAAAACATAGTGGACTACCTTTCCGATGTTGCAGAAGCAGAACCATCAATCCTGGCGAGTGCCTTTGGACTCCCTTTCCGATACATTGGAGCTTGTTTTTTTATCCTCGGGTTTGATTTGCCGAAGTTACAACTTTTAGTGTGAGATTTGTCTGATGAACTGTTTTCTTTCACCTTCCGATATTCGATAATGTTTTATTCACTGTCAGTTGATTGGCTGGATCAAGCCAGAGTATAGTGTCTATCTCTCCTGGGGTTGTGGGAGGCTAATTCCAAGGAGTTTGGAAAGCATCATGTTCCTTCTGTCGACTCTGAAGAGTCTAACTCTGTTGGAGTTCCGATACCTGTTCCAATAGTACAGCCCACTATGGTAGAATAGTACATTACCAACGTATAGAAGGAGGATCATTTTTTGGTACTGAGGGTAGAATTTAGTGGTTTCGATGTCTGATTGACTCAACATATCACCAGGTCCGTAGTTTTGTTCGCACCCGCCATTGCGGAAATCCTCCAGTTTATTCTTCCAATTGATTTAATTTTTTTCCGCCGATAGTTTCCCCCCCAGTCATGGGTATATATGTGTGTACATGTGACTTGTCATTTAGCATTTGGATTTGCCATTTGCACTATGGAAGCATTCCAGAGAATTCATGCGCACATAGCTGTCAAAACCTAGTTCATTTTGCTCTGCACCCGTGGATTTTCAGCTCGCCTGGTCACTCGCATCGCTCTTGACAAGTAGGTTTACCCATAGCCTTGTCACTTTGGGTAGTATTGGTTGATTTTGAACTGTTAAGTGAGTTGGAGGTTTTTTTTTTTTCGAATAGAAGGTTAGGAATTTTTTGCCTCCTTACAGTGATTTCATGGATGTTTTACATTTTACATTGAAGGGGGGNTTATTGTGGGAGTCTGAGTCTGTATGTCATTGAAGCGTTATTGATGTGTTTTCACCGACGTGAGTTGTTAGGGCACGCTGCAAATAGGAGTTTCGTTGTCTGCACCACCCTTTTCTTGGTCTTTTCATGATCGGCCGAGGGCCAGTAAGCCGTTTTTCTTGCAGCGAATTTTTTCCGTGGGACTCAGGAGGGTTTTTTTTTAGTCGATTAGGATTTTTCTTGAAGACGGTTGCTACACAAGGTTTAGTTTTTGAGATTGAGAATTGTGTTGAGATCCCACGGTTGAATCAGTCTGATAAGTACCTGTGTGAGACAAAGGTTGTTCAATCAGTTAAGGTTTTGAGATAGTGAAGCTTAGGCAAATTTAGGAAGCAGTTTGCAGGGTTTTTTCTAGTTAAATATTTCATTCATAAAGACTGTGTTTAACTTATTTTAACAACATGCATGTTGAGGAGGTAAATAAATTGGTTTATTTTCTGCTGTGTTTCTATAAGCACTTGCTAAGAGCTCAGTTAGCTTAAAACATGTTGTTTGACTGTGACAGGTTGATTTCTATAACAGCAACATGTCAAAGAGACATAATAAGAAAGCTCAGATGGCTGAAGGAAAGCCTAAGGTAGAAATAATCACCAAAGTAGAGTCCATCTATGAAGACACCAAAGCCACCACTGGAGTTGAACCAGACTACAAGTGGGGAGAAATATTTAGAATGATCTCAAACCAAAATGTACCTGATGTTGGGTTTGAAGAACTGATGATCTATTCTAACATTGATAAGTCAGCCTTGATGAAAGTAGCTATGAGGCCCGAATTATTTTCCTGTTTAGAAGTAATAGGATGGATTCTTCCCAGGGCAGATGTGATGACAATGATTCTAGAAAACACTGCAAAGCAAGGCTATGTTGCATATAGCCTTGCCTATGTCTCCATGGCATACCATTTACATTCACCATAGGTCTACCTAACAGAGAGTTGGTTGAAGGAGGTAGCTCTGGACCTAGTAGAAACTGTAAAGAGAATGATGATACCAGGAAATAATTTCCAAACCATACCTTTCGTAGAATATGACACCTCTACTCTCTGTGCTCCCTACAGGTTTATTGCATTAATGCTCAACAGGATTTTTGGAAGAGCACATGGGAAGAGTTTCAAGATAGGTTGGATACTGGTTATCTTTTCATGGCTACACAAGGAACCATCTTCAACTGGGCCAATATAGTGTCGAACAACCTTTCTGCATATATAAGTGTAGCCTTAGGAGGAGTATCTCAGAAGAAATCTGAATTTTATATGAGCTCTATTCTAATTGACTGCATATTGTGCACCCAGACTTTCCCTGCTTTGAAATGCAACTGGGAGAAGGATAGAACCCCAGTATGCGCAGCCTATAAATTGTTGTGGGAACATAAGTATTATAGTTATTATAGGGAAATTCACGAGCATTTCATTATGCCCTTATATACTCTAATTTTGTTGACTGAATGTAACTACATGTCCGAAGAGGCATTTAAAGTCATACAAGAGTTTGGGGATTATTATTTGACAGAGGATGGATTATAAAGGATGTATGGTGGCTCCAGAGCTCCTTCTCTACTCCCGAAATATGCTATAGATTATGTACTCCACAAGGAGGCAGTCAGACAACTGTACATTGATGGAGTAGGCAATTTTTTGTTTGAACATAAGAAGGCAACGTACCCTGCAGTACCTTTCTTACTTGGAATCTATAAGTTTTCAAGGGTAAAGCAAGTAGCAGAGTTTGTTAAAGAGCTAGAATATTTTCGCTAATTTGGAGAAATTAATTTTCATAGAAATGACTCCCATAGAAAAGTAGCTGACTACTGTAAAGAAGGTGGAATTCATTTTGAGTACACTGACTTCTGGGATAAATATGAAGAGACATTCCACAATGCAAAGAACATAACATCACTCAAGAAAAGATTCAAGCAAAAAATAAGTGGAAAAGGCAAGACTTCAGAAAAGGCTAAGAAGTTAGAAGAAGGAGAGGCCAAGAAAAGAGAAGAAGATGCTAGAATATTAGCACAGGAAGCAGAAAATTGGTTAAGAATTGAAAGGAAGAAAAGAAACGAGTTGCTAAAGAAGCAGCTAGGAAGGAAGAAGAAGAATGAAAAAGAAAAGAGGAAGCTGAAATAAAGAAGAAACAGGAAGAAAGTGAGGGCTTCAGACTAACAGAAGCCCAAAAGGAGAAGCAACCTATAGAGCAAGTTGATGCACAAGAAGTACAAGACCAAATAGATCAAGAGCAAGGACAATCTGATCCTGATCCCTTGGAACCTGTTGTATCTTCTGGCAGCATATTAGGAGAGGCCTCAATTTCTGAAATTGATTTGATTCCTTTCATGCCTACCGAAGGGGAGGAACTTCTTGATTTTAATACCATTTTTTATGAAAAAGAAAAGAAAATAATCGTTAAAAGAACTGAGAAGAAGGTATATACTGGGGTACAACCAAGAAAAATGGTGATAGACAAGACATTGGTGCATGGTACGCATAAAGATCCACAGTTGATAGCGAGAGCTGGGGTAGCTTTAACCTTAGCAAGTGAAGACAATGTGGACAGGCTCATGATTGATCTAGAGCAGTCACAAAAGAATGCATCCCAACTGAAGGAAACCTTAAAGAAGGAAAGAGATGAAAGTCAGAAGCTAAAGAGAAAATATGAAGATATGATAGGTGAATTCAAGACTTCAAGAACATAATGCCAAAATTTGCAAGTAGATAAAAATTCTCTAGCAATATCTGTGGAAAACACAGCGAAGAGTGCTCAAGTTACCTTAGCAGAATTACAGAAACTATAGCCGGAGCATTAGATGTTAAAGACTGAAAAGGATAATCTTCAGTTATCATATATAAATTTAAGTGAAGAAGAGAACAAGTTAGAGAGTAGGGTTACTGAGCTGGAAATGGAGAAGGCTACTGCGGAAGAAAAGGAGAAGCAATATCAGATGTCGGTAGCAACCTTAGAAGAACAAAAAAAATCATTAACTGCATCACTAAAGGATGCTATGGAACAGAAAGCCGACATCCAACCTTTGAAATACCATGTTCAAACTCAAAGGAAAAGGATCCATCCAATACAAATAGAGATAGAAGATGAAAGATGCAAAATTTTGCAGATAGACACCAGGCTAGAAGAAATTGTAGATACCACTTCATATTTCCTAGATAGGTCTCAATATATATTGGAAATTCTAAAAGGAAGAATGGTATGGGTAGAGACCAATAAAGAATTTCCCGCAGACCTAGACGTAAAATATCAGCAAACATTAAAGCAGGAATATGAATTACGAGAATTTGCAATTAATGTCGCAGAGGAGTTCAAGAAAACAATGAAAAAGACAAAAACAGCTTGTGCTGAATTTTGCAGGAGAGTGCTCTCCACATACAATCGATGTTAGACTTCTGTAGAAAAGAGATTGGATCTGCTACCTGAGCATGAACTGTTTCTAAAACATTTACAAGACAGGTACAAAGAAGATGAGCAAGAAATCCAGCAGGTCAAGGACATAGATGAATGGATATTGAAAAATGCAGTAGCACATGAAGCCGTGAGCATACATTTATTAGAGGACCAGCTGCACCTAATTCCTGCTAGGATAGAGGGGGTGAAGACCCAAGCTGCCAAATACGAAATTAACATTCGTTTTCTTGAGACTTCTGGATTTGAAAGCGCAGCAGCTGATGCTAATGCATGGAAAAAGTTCACCAATGAGCAAGCTGGCCCTTCCTCATAAATTTTTTTGGGAATATTTATTTAAAATGTAATATATTGTATTAATTTTGTGCACAAGCTACAAGACAAAATTTTGGAAAAGAAAGGTTGGGGAAGCTCAAGAGAGAATGAGGGGAAGCCTAAGAGTTTTTCTTTTTGTATAAGTATAGGGGAGTTTTAAATAGAAAAGACCTTTTTTTTCCAGACTATCTTGAGAAAGAATTGTAATAAGAACTAGTTCATTTTACAATAAAGAGTTATATGTTTCTGCTGGAGAAAGTTCTGTGGATTTTCAAATGTTTGCTATGGGCTAGTTGGATATGAACTATTTCTTTTTCAGCTTGTTTCCATAAACTGTGAGATCATTCTAACCTATTGAATTATTTCATGTTATGAATGTGCTCCTATTTATTTTGTGAAATTTCCACATTAAGTAATGAATGTTTTAATTAACAATGGGATATCTTGTTTTTTATCTTTCTATTGATATTCATGTGTTTAGAAACGTTAACAGCTATCTCTGATTTTCTTTATGCATGCAATACAATACATTACTCACCATTAATGATAGTTTTTCTCCCTAGGGATAGGTTAGTGAGTCTTAGTTAGTTTCTTGTTGTTTGTGATTTAGAAGCGAGAGAGGTAAGACGAGAGGTAAGCACCTACACATCACATTGTGACCCTCCTCGCTATCTCTATCATCTGCATTTAGTTAGGCACTCGCACATCATACTTAAACATTAAAAAACTAAAAAAATATACATGGTGGATTGGGCCATAACCAGTAAAACACTTTAATTGTTACTTGACCTATGGTAGCTGGACCGTAAACCGGACGGATTCCCCATACCAAACAATAACGAGCTAATTGGGAACGTTTATTGGGGAGAATCCTTAATGTTGTTACCTGTGATTTTCTAGGCCTCAATGGTTTTTTGGTTCTAGAAGGAGGGCCACCAGTGCATGGCTAGATGAGGAAGCCCGCTTCCTTGAAATCACTCCATCGGTGACAGTTCTGAAAATAGTTTTCTTTACAAACCCACTCCTGAAGAAAAAGAGAAAGGATATCTTTATCCAGTTGATAACAAAGTGGTTGATGATTTAAGGAGAATTACCAAAGCATATGCAAAAATATTGGAGGATTACCTATTATCTTTTTCCTACCTAGAAGAGAGTACCAGAAGAAATATCGCCCTAAATTAGAAGACTTGATGTTGGTAGAAGATCTTGAAGAAATGGTAGAAGCAACCTTGCAAGAAGTTGACCAACCTTTAGATCAATTGAATCCAAATTCACCTTACTGTTCACCTTTCCAGACCCCTATTTAGTCACAACCTCATACTCCACTCAGAATCATGGCTAATGTAAATGCAAACCAGCCACCTCCACAACCTACTTGGAGGGCTAGGTCGCCTTTAAATTTGACACCCCCCTTGCATGATTTGCCTCAGCCTTTTAAACAGATGTTACCTAAGTTTGAACCAAGTGAAGGAATTCTGGTAGATGATCATTTGCAAAGTTTTTACTTGGCTATAGAAGGACTACGAGCTGGAGAGCATGAATATGTGGTCTATATATTGTTTCCTCACACCTTGAAAGGAAAAGTAGCCTCATGGTATTTTTCCCTACCTGCGAATTCAATCACCAATTGGAATACTTTTGAGAGACTATTTAGAAGCAAATATGTAGTCCAAAAAACTCATGCAACTTTAATAAAAGGGTTATGTGCTTTGAAGAAAGAAAGGAAGGAAATAGTGCATAATTTCACTCAAAGGTTTGCTACCTACCTAAATAATTTCACTACAGCTGGCAAACCATCTGAAATGCTCTAATTGAATACTATACCTCAACTCTCAGGCCTGATCTAGCCATGTTTGCCAAGAGATCGGTTATACCCACATTAGCAGAAACCTATGAAGAAGTTGAGAAGGTAGAGGCTGAGATGGAGAGTATAGAAAATTACCCTGTGTAGTTAGAAGAGAAGACTTTTGGAAATAAGAAACCTTTATTACTGACTAAGCCTAAGGATAAGCGATCATAGGATTTTGAAGGGATGGTGAAGATGATGCATAAATTATCAAACAGAGTGATAGATTTAGAAAAGGAAAAAGAGACTCATAAACCATATAAGCCTTATTATAAAAAAAGGGAATGCAACATTCAACCTAGACCTCCTCCACACAGTCCTTCAACAATGAATTTAACCGATGTAGGCATGGACAATTTTTGTACTTTTCATCAGCAGCCTCATTCTGAGAAGAATTTCCCACAATGGATTAATTCTACGACATTAGTAATGAATCAATTATTGGACTCCAAATTTACAAAAGCTGGTAAGGAGGAAGAAAAGGATCATGAACCTATGGAAAAATAAGAGGAAGATACCTTAGTTTTATGGGAATGTGTTTCTATGTTTGATACGGAAGATGAAGATTTTTGGACGCAAGGGGAAATACCAGAAACTAATGTAACAACAAGAAGTCAAAATATGTTAAAAGAAGATAAGTCAATACTTCCTAAGATTAAGAAACTTCAAGAAAACATGAAGAAGATAAATAACAACACTTCGATTGTCAAAATACCTGAACTTGTCATTTCAAGTTAGGATCCTAAGAAAATCAACACACCGCTAAAGCTTACTGAATTCAAGATTGATAATGTCAAGAAGAATCTCAAAGAAGATGAGATGGGATATGATATTGTGGAGGACATTAAAACGGCTAAAGCAAATATCTCCTTGTTTGAAATGTGCAATTTACCTCAGCAAAAAGAGAAGCTTTTAAAAGTCCTGGAGACACCAGATGAGGAGCCTCCCAGTGACAACCAACCTGAGGAAGAGATTGGCAAGGCAAGTTTAGGAGGGAAATCTAAGTATAAAACTCTGGCATTTCTCCTAACCTTTGAAATTTTCAACTATAATGTGCATAACTGTTTAGTGGACTCAGGAGCATCTGTCGATGTTATGCCACTTTCAGTCTACAAGAAAAACAATGGTCAACCTAAACCATCCACTTGGCAAGTTCTTCAATTAGACAGAATAGCTGTAAAGGTAATAGGAGAAATGGAGGATGTCCTGATTCACTTATCTACAGATGAGAGGGTATGTTAGTACATAGACATTGTAGTAGCAAACATACCAGATGCTTATGGCCTGGTGTTGAGCCGAGATTGGTCAGCAAGGTTAGAAGGATATTTTGCATCAGATTGGTCACATTTGTGGTTGCCTTTTAAAGGAAGTCCAAATCAGATAAAAGTGTTAAGATAGACTCAAATGAAATACAATGTCACTCAGTTAGAAGGGGAAAATGAACCAGTAAACTCTGTGTTGGGAAACTATTTCATTGAACTAGAAACGGGAAATTACCAAGCTAAAGAATCCAGCAGTATACCTGAGACCTAGCTCGATCTCCTTCGATTTTCACGGGTTGGTGAAATTGATTGTAACATAGTAGAGTTAGTTTTAGATGTAATTTGTAATTCAAATTCAGTAGAAGTATATAGTTTTTGGATTCTTTATTTTGATGGTTCTAAAACAATGGAGGGATCAGGGGCTGGTTGTGTCCTGATTGATCCAGAAAAAAAATAAACATTTTCTTTCATGTAGGTTAGAATTCGAATGCACAAATAACACAGCCGAATATGAAGCACTAGTTCAAGGACTTAAAAAAGCAATAGAATTAAAAGTAAAAAATATGAAAGTATATGGAGACTCTGAAATTGTTGTTAAGCAAATTCAGAACAAAATGCATTGCATTTCACCACATTTGAAAGCTTACCAAAATGAAGTTTGGGATTTGCTGATAAATTTTCATACATTCAATATTGTGTCCATTCCTATATTAAAGAATGCAGCAGCTAATTTACTAACCACCTCAGCCACAAGATTAGTACCTTCAAATAACAGATGCTCTATTGAATTACTTTTCAGGCCTTCTGTTCTAGATATGATCACAAATCTACAGGTTTTTGACAACGATCAACAAATTTTGGAGTGTTTGATGAATCATGATACTTTCAAAGGAGCAATAATAGATGATGAAGAACATCAAGTAGAATTAAAATTCGGGAACTTTATTCCTAAAGGAGTTAGGACCTTGGAACGGATGTTTGATTTAGATAACAAATTCAGAAAGCCGGCGAATGTCAAGACTTATAGCTCGTCCTTACAATTCGAGCTGATAAATTTAGGGACTGAAGCTGAACCCAAATATATAAATTTGAGGAAGTGTTGTTCTCCAAGCGAAAGGAGTAAGTTCATCAGTCTATTCAAGCAATACAACGATGTGTTTGCTTGGAACTATGAAGATCTAAAAACTTATGACACAAAGATCATACAACATGTTATCCCAATCAAAGGTGGAATCAAGCCTTACCAACAGCCTTTGAGAAAGATGCATCCTAAGCTGGAACCTTTAATTCAAAAGTGAGGTAAAAAAATTGCTGGATGCTAAAATGATATTTAAAGTCAGACATTCGGAATGGGTTTCTCATTTGGTGCTAGTACGGAAAAAGTTCGGAGAAATCAGACTTTGTGTAGATTTCAGAAATTTTAATCGTGCATCAGATAAAGATAATTATCCGGTACCACCCATGGATCAAATACTACAAATGGTTTCAGGTTCTGAATTGTTTTTCGTTATTAGATGGATTCTTTGGTTATAATCAAGTATTAGTAGCTGAAGAAGATAGGCTTAAAACCACTTTCAGAATCAAGTGAGGAAATTTTGTGTATAGGAGGATGCCCTTTGGACTTATTAATGTTGGAGCTACATTCCAGAGGGCCATGGATATAGCTTTCCATGGTCTGATTGGTCGTAGTGTTGTGGTTTATCTAGATGATGTCACAATATTTTCAAAAAAAGGGAAGAGCATGCATTTCATTTGAAACAAATTTTTGAGTGTTGCCGGAAGTATTGTATTTCACTAAATCCCAAGAAATGCATGTTTGCAGTCACAGAAGGAAAGCTACTAGGTCATTTCATTTCTAATAAAGGGATCTCCATAGACCCGGAGAGGATTAGAGCCATAGAACAGATCCCTTTACCCCATAATAAAAAGGGTATGCAATATTTTATGGGGACAATCAACCTTGTGTGAAGGTTTGTACCAGACTTTGCTCGGATCGTCAAACCTTTGCAGAAAATGGTTAAATAAAGTATGCAATTCAAATGGACTGATCTGGAGAAGAATGCATTCAGCAAGATAAAGACATCTGTTGCTCAAGCACCATCACTCAAAAGTCCAAATTTTGAAAAGGATTTTATTTTGTACACTTTTGCATCTGATGATTCATTAGCAGTTGTGCTTACATAGAAAGAAGATGGGGGATATGAGTACCCCATATCATTTATGAGCACTGGTATGCAAGGGGTTGAATTGAATTATCTAGTAGTTGACAAGCAGGCTTACGCAGTTTTTAAAGCAGTAAAACAATTCAGGCCATATATACTTAAGAATCGCATGAAAGTAATAGTTCCACACCCAGCTATACGATCTCTTTTTGTGCAAAACGAATTAGGAGAAAGAAGAGGCAACTGGGTGACTGCTTTACAAGAATACGATCTTGAGTTCAAACCAGCGTCCATAGTTAAAGGACAAGGATTGTGTAAACTAATGACTGAAGGTCAAAACAATGAAGAAAACGGTTGGGATAATGAATTTGAACTACATATGGTGGATGTATCTCCTCTGTTTACAGCTCCAGACTCCTGGTATCGAGACCTAGTTCATTATCTCCAAGAATGGTATTTGTCAGAGCATTGGAGTCCCAAGAAAAGAAGAGCATTACGTCTGAAATCAACTTTATATCAGATCATTGATGGAGTATTGTTCAGAAAGAACTACGATGGAGTATTTCTCAGGTGCTTAGAACATGAAGATGCAAAGAAAGTCGTAGCAGAATTGCATGATGGACCCGTTGGAGGTCACTTTTTAGGGGACACAATAGCACATAAGATTCTCAGATCTGGATATTACTGACCTACATTGTTTAAGGATGCTCATGCGCATGTTAGAAAATGTGATGCTTGTCAGAGATGTGTTGGAAGACAAGCTAAAGCAGTAGGACCATTAAAACCAGTAATTATAGCAGAACCATTTGAACAAAGGGGAATCGATATTATTGGAGAAATAAATCCAAATTCATCCTTGCAGCACAAGTATATTTTGACAGGAAATGATTACTTCGCCAGATGGGTCAACGCTATTCCATTACGAAAAGTAAATGAAGATGCAGTTATGGATTTCTTACAGAATCACATTATGACCAGGTTTGGGGTTCCAATTTCCCTAGTTTTTTATAATGCTACTAACTTTTATTCTATTAGATTAAGTGAATTTGCTAATGAAAGAGGAATTAATTTGCATTATTCTGCGAATTATTATCCACAAGGAAATGGTTTGGCGGAATCCACAAACAAAAATCTGATTAGAATTCTAAAGAAAATAGTAATAGAAAATCAAAATAGCTGGCATTTAGCATTAACTAATGCTCTTTGGGATGATAGATTCACACCTAATAATTCCTTAGGTGTGTCACCATACACTCTTGTTTATGGAAAATAAGTTGTCCTCCCTCTTAATATTCTATTTCCATCTTCCATAATAGCCAAAGAATCTAGGGGTACCGATAATGAAATTCTACAAATCAGAATCTATAATCTGTTGAAGTCAGAAGATTCTAGGTCCAAAGCCAATGAAAGGTTTAAGCATCAACAAGAAATAGTGAAGCGTTGGTTTGACAAGCACAAAGCTGGGAACAAAGAGTTCGAAATAGGAGATCTGGTTCTTAAGTGGGATCACCCGCACAATGAAAAGGGAAAGCACACCAAGTTTCAGTAGTTATGGATAGGCCCTTTTCATATTGCAACAAAGCTAGGCCCTTCGACTTACAAGTTACAGGACTTACAGGGATGGGAAGAGAACTTACCAGTAAATGGTTTAGTTCTCAAGCCTTATTTTTCTTGATCATTTTTTATTTAGTTTTCTTGTACATAAATAAACATTTGGTTTGTTGCTTACTTAAGGGTATTGTCAGTTGTTTGCTTTATTTGCTTAAGAGTTTGATTGCTTGTAAATGTTTGTTTGCTTATGGTCAAATAAACAGCACTGATTTTGGTTGTATGGAGTTCATCATAATTCTAGATTAACTTAAATCTTTGAGTACAAGACTGCCTGCTATTGATTCATATAATGTTTAAAATAAAAATAAAAATCTTCAAGTTTAGCATAATTTCTAAAATGGTTATGAACACATTGAGGTCCTGCTTAATCCTTGTGAAATAACTCAGATAGAAAAGTCCAAAGTACTATTTTGAGGCTCCATCCATCTAACATTAAAACCTGTCCTAGGGGGTGATAGCAAAAGACCCATGGAAAGGAAGCAAGGTAAACAGTGTATTATGTTTAAATAATTCCATGCCATGAATTGAAAGCCAAAAGGTTAATGAGAGTCAAAATCTTCTGGAAAAAGCAAAATGTATCAAAACACGTGCTGAATCACATCAGTATGCATGGGATTGCCAAAGTTATTCTCCTTCCATGAGTTGAAATTAAAATATCTCTCACATAAAAGGACACTATGGATAGAGGAGCCTGAATCAAAATTCAGAAAGAAAGCAAACAGGAGGACTCAAAAAGGGGACAAAAGTTCAAAATGGCATGGAAATAAGGAACAAACAGATATATATGTTTACCATATGTTACAATCCTGTGGTGTCTAAGTTGGAAACTACTCAAAGACAGAGGTAAAATGAAACTCATACTCTTGGCCTCAAAAGAGTTATCTAGACTTTGAAATCTTTGTTCCCCTATTCCTTAACTTGGACTATAATCAATAATTAAAGTGCATACATCTTACATTTTGGGAAATCTGGATATCTTGAGGAATTTAGCAAGTTGGTATTATCAAAACAGTCTATTGATCAAAGAGTAAATTGTTCAGATATTTGTGTTCACCAGGTAGTCGCCAATTGTTGCGGCTGCAACTATTTCCCCAAAAAAAATCAATTTTAGGGCCCCCCTTTTTATTTGTTTTTCTTCAAACTGGCCTAGGAGTATTTTGTTATTACCATGGTTTCCCTGAGTTCAGAATTTTCTTGAAAAAACTTGGTTTTTTTCACTTTTCTATATCGGATGCTTAGTCAAATACTTTTCCGATATCGGAAGCATAGTGGACTACCTTTCCGACATTGCGGAAGAAGAACCATCAAGCCTGCCGAGTGCCTTTGGAATCCCTCACCGATACATCGGAGCTAGTTTTTTTATCCTTGGATTTGATTTGTCAAAGTTACGGCTTTTCGTGTGAGATTTGTCCAATGAACTATTTTTTTTCACCTTGCGATATCCGATAATGTTTTATTCGTTGTCAGTTGATTGACTAGAGAAAGCCAGACTATAGTTTCTATCTCGCCCGGGGTTGTGGGAGGCTAATTCCAAGGAGTTCCGAAAGCATCATGTTCCTTCTGCCGACTTCGAAGAGTCTAACTCTGTCGGAGTTCCAATACCCATTCCAATAGTACATCCCATGAAGGTAGAACAGTACATTGCCGATGTTGCGGAGGAGGATTATTTTTTGGTTCCGAGGGTAGAACTTAGTGGTTTCGACATCCGATTGACTCAACATATCGCCGAGTCCGTAGTTCTATTCGCGCCCATCATTGCGGTGATCCTCTAGTTTATTCTTTCGATTGATTTAATTTTTGTCCGCCAATAGTTTCCCGCCCGATCATGGGTATATATGTGTGGACATGTGACTTGTCATTTAGCATTTGGATTTGTCATTTGCACTATGGAATCAGTCCAGAGAATTCATGCACACATAGCTATCAAAACCTGGTTCGTTCTGCTCTGCACCCATGGATTTTCAGCTCGTCCGGTCACTCACATCGCTCTTGACAGGTAGGTTTACCCATACCGTTGTCACTTTGGGTAGTATTGGTTGATTTTGAACTGTTAAGTGCGTTGGAGGTTAGGTTTCCGGAGGTTAGTTTTTTTTTTTGCATAGAAGGTTAGGAATTTTTTCCCTACTTACGGTGATTTTGTGGATGTTTTACATTGAAGGGGGGGGTGTTAGCTGTTCGAGGTCTTGTTATTGTGGGATTCTGAGTCTGTATGCCATTGAAGCATTATGGATGTGATTGTGGCAATGTTATGGATGGTTTCTCCACCACCCTTTTCTTGGTCTTTTCATGATCGACCAGGGGTTAGTAAGCCATTTTTCTTGCAGCAAATTTTTCTCATGGGACTCAGGAGGGTTCTTTTTTAGTCAGTTAGGATTTTTCTCGAAGATAGTTGCTACGTAGGGTTTAGTTTTTGAGATTGAGAATTGTGTTGAGATCCAGCGGTAGAATCAGTCTGATAAGTACCTGTGTGAGACGGAGGTTGTTCGGTCGATTAAGGTTTTGAGATAGTGGAGCTTAGGAAAATTTAGGAAGTAGTTTGCAAGGTTTTTTCTGGTTAAATCTTTCATTCATAAAGATTGTGTTTAACTTATTTTAACAACATGCATGTCGAGGAGGTAAATAAATTGGTATATTTTCTTGTGTGTTTCTATAAGCACTTGATAAGAGCTTAGTTAGCCTAAAACATGTTGTTTGACTGTGACAGGTTGATTTCTATAACAACAACATGTCAAAGAGACAGAAGAAGAAAGCTCATATGGCTGAAGGAGAGCCTGAGGTAAAAATAATCACCAAAGTAGATTTCATCTATGAAGACACCAAAGCCACCAATGGAGTTGAACCAGACTACAAGCGGGGAGAAATATTTAGAATGATCTCAAACCAGAATGTACCTGATGTTGGGTTTGAAGAACTGGCGATCTATGCTAACATTGATAACTCAGCCTTGATGAAAGTAGCTACGAGGACCGAATTATTTCCCTATTCAGAAGTAATAGGCTAGATTCTTCCTAGGGTAGATCTGACGACAATGATTCTAGAAAACACTGTAAATCAAGGCTATGCTACATATAGCCCTGCCTATGTCTCCATGACATACCATTTACCTTCACCACAGGTCTACCTAACAGAGAGTTGGTTGAAGGAGGTAGCTCTGGACCTGGTAGAAACTATAAAGAGAATGATGATACCAGGAAAGAATTTTCGAACCAGACCTTCTGGAGAATATGACACCTCTACTTTCTGTGCTCCCTACAGGTTTATTGCATTGATGCTCAACAGGATTTTTGGCAGAGCACATGGGAAGAGTTTCAAGATAGGTTGGATACCGGTTATCTTTTTCATGGCTACACAAGGAACCATCTTCAACTGGGCCAATATAGTGTCGAACAACCTTTCTGCATTTATAAGTGCAGCCTTAGGAGGAGTATCTTGAAATAAATATGAATTTTATATGAGCTCTATTCTAATTGACTGCATTTTGTGCACCCAAACTTTCCCTGCTTTGAAATGCAACTGGGAGAAGGACAGAACCCTAGTATGCGCAGCCTATAAATTTTTGTGGGCACATAACTATTATAGTTATTATAGGGAAATTTGCGAGCATTTCATTATGCCCTTATATACTCTAATTTTCTTGACTGAATGTAATTGCATGTCCGAAGAGGCATTTAAATTCATACAAGAGTTTGGGGATTATTATTTGACGGAGGATGGATTATATGTAAGGATGTATGGTGGCTCCAGAGCTCCTTCTCTACTCCTGAAATATGCTATAGATTATGTACTCCACAAGGAGGCTGTCAGACAGCTGTACATTGATGGAGTTGGCAATTTTTTGTTTGAACATAAGAAGGCAATGTACCCTACAATACCTTTCTTACTTGGAAGCTATAAGTTTTCAAGGATAAAGCAGGCAGCAGAGTTTGTTAAAGAGCTAGAATATTTTCACTTTGGAGAAATGAATTTTCATAGAAATGACTCCCATAACAAAGTAGCTGACTACTGTAAAGAAGCTGTAATTCATTTTGAGTACACTAACTTCTAGGATAAAGATGAAGAGACATTCCGCAATGCAAAGAACATAACAACCCTTAATAAAAGATTCAAGCAAGAAATAACAACTATGGGTGGAAAAGGAAAGACTTCAGAAAAGGCTAAGAAGTTAAAAGAAGGAGAGGCCAAGAAAAGAGAAGAAGATGCTAGAAGAATAGCACAAGAAGCAGAAAATTGGTTAAGAATGATAGAAGAAAGAATGCAAAAGAAGAATGTAGGAAGAAAGAAGAAGAATGCAAAAGAAAAGAGGAAGATGAAATAAATAAGAAACAGGAATAAAGTGAGGGCTTCAGACTAACAGAAGCCCAAAAGGAGAAGCAGCCTATAGAGCAAGTTGATGCACAAGAAGTACAATACCAAATAGATCAAGAGAAAGGATAATCCGATCCTGATCCCTTGGAACCTACTATATCTTCTGGCAGCATATTAGGAGAGGCCTCAATTTCTAAAATTGATTTGATTCCTTTCATGCCTATCGAAGGGGATGAAGTTCCTGATTTTAATACCATTTTTTATGACAAAGAAAAGAAAAGAATAGTTAAAAGAACTGAGAAGAAGGTACATACTGGAGGACATCCAGTAAAAATGTTGACAGACAAGACATTGGTACATGGTATGTGTAAAGATCCATGGTTGATAGCGAGAGTTGGGGTAGCTTTAACTTTAACAACTGAAGACAATGTGGATAGGCTTATGACTTTTCTAGAGCAGTCACGGAAGTATGCGGCCCAACAGAAGGAACCCTTAAAGAAGGAAAGAGATGAAAGCCATAAGCTAAAGAGAAAATATCAAGATATGATAGGCGAAGTCAATACTTCAAGAACAGAATGCCAAACTTTGCAAGCATATAAAAATGCTCTAGCAATAACTGCAAAAAACACAGAGAAGATTGCTCAGGTTACCTTAGCAGAATTACAGAAGCTACTGCTGGAGCATCAAATGTTAAGGACTGAAAAGGATAATCTTCAGTTATCATATGGAAATGTAAGTGAAGAAGAGAACAAGTTAGAGAGCATGGTTACTAAGCTGGAAATGGAGAAGGCTACTGTGGAAGAAAAGGAGAAGCAATATCAGATGTAGGTAGCAGCCTTAGAAGAATAGAAAATTTCATTGACTGCATCACTAAAGGATGCTATGGAGCAGAAAGCTGACATCTGACCTTTGAAAGAGCATGTTCTTACTCAAAGGAAAAGGATCCATCAAATACAAATATGGATAGAAGATGAAAGATGAAAATTTTTGCAAATAGACACCAAGTTAGAAGAAATTGTAGATACCACTTCATATTTCCTGGATAGGTCTCAAGATATATTGGAAATTCTAAAAGGAAGAATGGTATGGGTAGAGACCAATAAAGAATCTCCCGCAGACCTAGCCATAAAATATCAGCAAACATTAAAGTAGGAATATGAATTACTGGAATTTGCAATTAATGTCGCAGAGGAGTTCAAGAAAACAGTGGAAAAGACAAAGACAGCTTGTGCTGAATTTTGCACAAGAGTGCTCTCCACATACAATAGATGTCAGACTTCTGCAAAAAAGAGATTGGATGTGCTACCTGAGCATGAACTGTTTCTAAAACATTTACAATACAAGTACAAAGAAGATGAGAAACAAATCCAGCAGGTTAAGGACCTAGATGAATGGATATTTAAAAATGCAGTAGAACATGCAGCTGTGAGAATACATTTATTAGAGGACCAGCTGCACCTAATTCCTACTACAATAGAGGGGGTGAAGACCCAAGCTGCCAAATACAAAATTAAAATTTGTTTTCTTGAGCCTTCTAGATTTGAAATCATAGCAGTTGATGCTAATGCATGGAAAAAGTTCACCAACGAGCAAGATGGCCCTTCCTCATAAAATGTTTTGGGAATATTGATTTAAAATGTAATATATTGTATTGATTTTGTGCACAAGCTACAGGACCAAATTTTGGAATAGAAAGGTTGGGAAAGCTCAAGAGACAATGAGGGGCAACCCAAGAGTTTTGCTTTTTGTGTAAATATAGGAGAGTTTTAGATAGAAAAGACCTTTTTTTTCCAAACTATCTTGAGAAAGTATTGTAAGAAGAACTAATGCATTTTACAATAAAGAGTTATATTTTTCTGCTGGAGAAAGTTCTGTGGATTTTCAAATGTTTACTATGGGCTAGTTGGATATGAACTATTTATTTTTCAGCTTGTTTCCATAAACTGTGAGATCGTTCTAACCTATTCAATTCTTTCATGTTATGAATGTGCTCGTGTTTATTTTGTGAAATTTCCACATTGAGTAATGAATGTTTTAATTGACAATAGGCTATCTTGTTTTTTATCTTCCTATTGATATTCATGTGTTTAGAAACATTAACAGCTATCTGTGATTTTCTTTATGCATGCAATACGATACATTACTCACCATTAATAATAGTTTTGCTCCCTAGGGATAGGTTAGTGAGCCTTAATTAGTTTCTTGTTGTTTGTGATTTAGATGCAAGAGAGATAAGATGAGAGGTAAGAATCTGCGCATCACATTGTGACCCTCCTCGTTATCTCTATCATCTGCATTTATTTAGGCACTTACACATCATACTTAAACATTAAAAAAATAAAAAAAATATACACGGTGGATCGGGCCGTAATCGGTAAAACACTTTAATTGTTACTTGACCTACGGTAGCTGGACCGTAAACCGGATGGATTCCCCATACCAAACAATAACGAGCTAATTGGGAACATTTATTGGGGAGAATACCTACTGTTGTTACATGTGATTTTCCAGGCCTCAACAAGACCTTACATAAAACCTGTAAAAATCCTTTGTGTATTCCCTTACCGAAATATTCAGTTGCTTCAAATTCTGCAACCTTATCAACAAATTTAAAACATAATTTTCAAGCAAAATTTTACATTTCAATTCCAACGCTATCCTATCCCAGGTTTTAATATTTCCTCTACCACTACATTCTCTATTAAACTGCAACTTATCCTGCGAAAAAGAAGCAGGAATTTTCAATTTTGTACTTGTAAATCTAGCTCTCATAGGATCTCTAGTATGTTCAAACTCAAATAACTTTTCCATTTCCCCCATCCAATCTACCAATTGGTTGGGATTTAAAATTCCGAAATAGATAGGGGTACCAAGTTTAGGTTTACCTCCAATACCGTTGATGGCTTTCATAATCATATCTTCCACTATCGTGTTCTCTTCTATTTCTTCTCTTGTAGCCCTTGATTCTATTTCATCATCATGGTTGTCTTGCACCACATGTGCAATAACTCCTATCAAGGTTTCCTAAATGGAATCCATTTTGGCCATCATTGTCCTCACCATTGCTACAAGCTCATTCACATATTCTACAATCTCTGGTCTTCTAGGTATTCCAAAATACCTTCCTCTTTTTACCATCACTTCGATTCTTATCTGGGATCTCTTTTTGTGTGATTCCCACTTCAAATCCATCCACAGATTACTCAATATGCAACCACAATTTCTCTATTCTTGTCCATCGTTGGTTCAACCAACTCTGATACCACTTTATGCAAAGAGAAACTCAATAAATATGCACACATACATGCATATCATAACTATCCACACATGGGAGTAAAATTAAAACAAAATGCAAATAGGAATCCATAATATAATTAAAAAACCACACATTATTGCGCCAAGAGGCGCTCTACAGCCCAGTATGGAGGATATCTTGTAACGTAGCATTATGTAACATTCCTCATGTAAATGTCAGCTATAAATATTATGAGGGAGATGTTGTAGCGTTTGTAACGTTCCTCATGTAAATGTCGGCTATAAATATTATTTCCGATTATGAAGGAGATGTTGTAACGTTATGTAACGTTCCTCATGTAAAGTTCGGTTATAAACATTTACTTTTTACTTCTATTTACTTATGATGTAGATTTTGTCAACCATTAATTAAAAGTAAATATTTTTTCTGGCCCATTAAAATAAAAACAAAATGACCTGTATTTTGAAATACGGTACAGTGAAGCTATTATTTGTTATGTTAATAATCTTTGCTTCTTGATTGTGTAAAGATGCTAGAACATGTATTATTTAGAAAATTCTCATGAGAATATATTATTTTAATTTTGGATGAATCTTAATTCTAAACCTTTATGTATAAATTCAGTACTCTGATTTGATTGGAGGGTGTTAATTTTGCAGGATTTGAAGTAACAGAAAGAGCTTGTTGTGGCACTAGTTCCATCGAATGTGGTTACCTATGCAACGAGGCTACACCGTTTACATGCAGCGACGCGTCGAAATATATATTCCTCGATTCCATTCATCGTACTCAAAAGTCTTACACGGTCATATCTGAAGCATTTCTGAGCCAAGGGGTTTCACAGCTGCTGTGAATCCATCAGAATGAAACATCTTTCATTCAAATAAGAAGTGTGTGTACTGTAATTCTCTTGAAATTTCAAGACATAAATTAAAGTTGCTACCATGAGCCTCGTTGATCCAAAGTAGGCCCATAAATCTAGTCTTTGTTTATTGGTAAAATATTGTTGTCAACAGACACCATATTGTTTACAACTATCATAATACATTATAGTTTTCATTATCCAAATATTTATGTCATGACTAACAGTCGAAAGGAAGTTGCTCTTCTCGTTTGGTTAACGACTTTTTATTTTTTCAAATTATATTGTGAAAAAATGATTTTTTAAATGCACCTTGTCCTTTATAAATGTACAAAATTAATTGTTAAACATAGTTGTCTAACAACACGATTTTTTGTTGAGTTTTCCTTCTCCGATGATCGTCTGTAAGACCATTCCTCAACTAATGTTAGCACAGTGTCTTAGCGCTCCACACAACTGTAAAGTTATTGTGGGTAGACAGGTGCATGAAACTGAAGAGCATAAGGGATACATATCTTAGTATTCTTCACGTTAGTGGGTTGTCTGAGTTAAAATAGATGCTAAGTGAGTTATAAGAGATGCTAAGTATGGGATCATTAGTATATTTCGAGGAGTTAAGAGAAGGTGGATTTACGAAGTTAAAGAGCATAGAGGTTTTTGTCCGTTTGTTAAGTTAGAGGGGATAGGTGTTAATTAAACATTGTATGTTGTTGGATATGCCAAATTTTTTTAGATGTTTTAGAGTTGGTTTATTGAAGGAAGCTATGCTATATCAGCAAAACAGAAAAAGAAGTAATTATAATTATGTTGAAGACCAGAAACAATGGAGACAAAGTCTCAAAGATAGAATGAAATCTTAAAGCCTGAAAAAGATCAATACAACTGGCTCCATGAGAGTTGAATAGGAACCTTGCATCAATGCAATCGGCCCATGAAAGATGATTCGGAACCCTCAATTTTCCAGTTGAAATAAGCAACCAAGAAGGTGGAAACCACGGCTAAATGGAAGGAAAATATTAGACCTAAACAACCCATGGTTTTAGGAGGGCCTTGCACATGGTTTTAAAACCATGTATGGGGGAGATGTTATAATGTTCTTTCCTAACAAAATAAAAAATATTATATGTCGGTCATAAA
This sequence comes from Pseudotsuga menziesii, assembly GCA_001517045.1. Classification (NCBI taxonomy): domain Eukaryota; kingdom Viridiplantae; phylum Streptophyta; class Pinopsida; order Pinales; family Pinaceae; genus Pseudotsuga; species Pseudotsuga menziesii. The sequence goes on from LPNX011176636.1 coordinate 214,998, forward strand.
TAGTATTAAATATTAATAAAAAATTTATATATGTCGACCTTGAATAAAAATATGTGTCTTTTGCACCTCCAAATATTTGATCCCTCTTGGGGCTTGATAGAGCCTAGGATTTGGATCTATGTTGGTTTACACAAACAACCACAACTCTGTAATATTTATTTATTGAAGACGGTCTAATTCCATTTTACATTCAATAGAGCCACTCTTTGTAACTTCACGCTTCCCTTGGCCTCTACAACTTCAAACTAAGAACTCTCAGCCTCCTCTCCTATGTGTTTCGTCTTTCATCACATTAAAGAGTGTACATATATATAATTGTTTTAGAAATACGAAGCATTTCAACTATCAAATATTCGATAAGATTTGGGGAAAGGAATCATTTCACATTCTTGGATTTATTTTTTTGGGAATACATTAGAGATAATTTAGATATTAATTCTCGAGACTATTTCATGTAAATAAATAACTATATTTAAAATGCCCTTTCATCAAATGCTTCACTTATATGCAATGTTGTCATGTTCATGTAGTTATTAGAATGAAATTTTTGGTTGATATGAAAGAAACATTTTATAGAAACCCATGTGGATCTATTATAGTTGTATTAACAACCCATAAAATTTAAAAGATACTAATGAATCAACCATTAACTATTGAAAAGAAATAAATGTGCAAAAAATCCTTTTGCACTATGGATGCTCTTACATCAACATCTTTTATGAAAACATAGATATATGTCATGCTACCAAACCAAAACTTATGTTGCAAGAAGACCACTTGAAATTTCATATGTGCCAAATATAAAGTATATAAACCTTGAATTTTACAATATGGTTGATGAAAATAGTAGATAACCTCCAATTTATAAAGTCAGTGAGAGAGATCAATTTAAAGTTAGATTATTAAAAGAGTGTAACACTTGATCTCATAACTATTAAGGAAAAAACTAATTGAGATTAATATTTATGTGTGTAAATATTAATAAATTTCGGTATTCTTTTCTTAATTTGTTTTTACATTATGATTTTTTTTCTTATACGAAGTTAATTTTTTTAAATATCACATTGGATCAACTTATTACTAGTCATTGATCTAAATCGTTCACAAACGCGAACAACCTAACAATGATGATAATGTAAGTCAAGGTACTTAGTACATCCTAACAAATGTGAATAGATATATCATTGAACACCTATAGAATATATCAATCAGGGGACATTAATGAATTCCAACTATCAATAGCAAGGAAACCTTTAACTAATGATCACTACAAGTCCCAAGGTACTAAAAATATTTGAATATCATTCCTAGAGCAATATGAGTTGATGTAGATGGTAAATGATCCATTGGAAGGGAGACATTAAGGCGCCCCCCATCATCCAACATGAGTAGATATCAGGAAGTGATTTGTTTTTGGAAATGTCTCTCACAAATTTTTTTAGGAACATACAACCAAGTACATCTTTTGCATGCACCAAAGGTGAATAGTACATGAAAGAGGACCCCTAAGAAACAATAGATGATGAAAGTCATTGAAAAATGCAAGGAATTGCACCAATGTTGAAAATGGAATCCAAGGTACAATATGAATCCCAAATTTTGAATAAAGGTTGTAGTTGAAAATAATAGGAAATCACTTAGTCAAAGACAAAGAACGAGGTGTTGTTTGTTGGGAATGAGGTATCCTAAAAATGATACAAGTAGGTCCAAGGTGCTATCAACTCTAGGTCATCTCCTCAGAGCAATGTGTCGTAGTTGATGAGAAGTGACCCTTTAGTGAGAATTCAATGGATACCTTCTACACTGATTTGATCCTGAACACTAAATGAGACAATACTAAGAACAATTTGACAATAAAAATGGTTGACATGCAAAATCATGGAATCTGAGGAATAGCCAACTCAAGATAAGGATTCCTTTGAACAAAAATATGACACATTATATGACACATTATGTGCAAAATCAAAATCATGCATATGTACGTGATTGACTTGTGTGTGCAGGGCTTGGACATTACATAGTCCTAACGTTATCAACCACAAAACAAGAATTCAAGCGAAGGTTAACATTTAGGTCAACATAAATCTAGAGTTTTCCATAAATAACGAATATGATTCTCTACAATCAAATTTAGATACTCGAGGAAGGGAAATTAAAAGTCAACAATGTTATTTTAGCATATTTAAAAAGAGTAAGGTCGTAAGGTTCTTTTATCCAGCTGGAATCACAAGCTCGGATAACGTGGCAGTGTCCACGGAAAAATTATATAGATCTAAATCATTAAAATCGCCTGATACAGCATGAGTCGACATGTGAAGTATTAACTACTACACCATTAATATTTTAAGGAATGGGTGATTACAGGTTCATGAACTTTCCCAATTCAATTTCCTTTTGGTCTTGTGTGATATTTTTCCTCTCCTCGGAGTTCCTATGGAACCTTTTCCTTTTGGTCTTCAATCCAGCTGAAGCGATAAAGATCATGAAGAGTCTCTACTCCTAACAAATTTATGCATACTAGATTAAGGATTATAAAGAGAACAACCCCAAATTGCTTCTTCATGGTTTTCATTGCTTTTCTTTATTCAAAAGGTAATATATTTTCTATCATTCCGAATTCATTATTGTGCAACCATTACAGTTCAAAATTTCATTTAACATACTTTAATTAATTTATAGTTTCTCTAGTTTTTTGCACAGGTGAAGAGTAATGCTTATGGGCTCATGGATTGGTTACAACATAGAGGTAAGCTTCACCAACAAAATGCAACAATCCTAAGATCTTAGGATGACCGAGGGATTCGATTCTAGGAACAATAAGCGTGGTATGTTAATCCTTTAAGCACTGGGTATACATTTCAACTTCTTCACTCTAAGTTGTTCAAAATTTTACTTAGGTTAAAATATGATATGTGAATAGATAGAGTCTCCTTTGCACTAATTGTGGGTCGTCGTTAAATGGTAAACCTAAACAACACTAAATTTCACTATAAAAACCCTAACTATGGAGTAAGGTTTTATTTGTACATTATTGTCCAGCTACAGAGACTATAATATATAGAAATAACATATATTAATGTTTGTATGTCAACTGTCGTTCTGGTCTCTTGAAAAGTCCTTATATCGACTATGTTTCTACTTCGTTATATAAATAAAGTTTATTAAATAAATATTGAGGGTTTTCCTAACTTGAATAATCATCTATCAATATGTAGATAGTTATTAATCCCATGGTTATAGAATTGTTCACTTCACAAATAGAAGTATGAAATTACCATAATTTATGGTGACATGGTTGTTTGGTGGGGACTCCAATTAATTTGCTTCCAGCCACTTAAGCTTGAACGAGTTTGAACAAGTTAGAACAAATGGTGCTATGGTTTACTTATTTCCTATTTCTATTTGTAAAGAAATTATAATTCAACATATTTGGAATATTAATTCAAAACTGTAAAATCCTTGCACATACATGTAAAGATACAATTTATTCACAACACTAAATAGAAATCCAAAACATGACAAAGATTGAAAGTCCAGACATGCATCATCCAAAATATATAAATAATGATAGTTTCTCAAAATATTTCCATCATTTATTCTTATAACTTGTAATTCATCATATGTTGTTATTCTATTTAGTCGAATCATTCTTTTTAACCGACTAAACAAGATTCTAAAATTGAACTACCTGAAATTCATAACTAAGTACAAAGAAAGAAACTAATGAGTAACTTATCTAGATCTTGTAACAATATTTACTCATTTTAGATTCAACAATAGACCTCCCAACCGTAGAACAAAATAAGTAATCCTCTGCGTCTTTCCAGTTTTCCCTCGAGCAAATGCAAGATTCCAATAGGGGATATTGAAATTGATTTCTTTTACAGTGAGATAATTTTTTAAAATCTCTTTAATATTGTTCCTCACTTAGGTGTCAAATTTTGGCTTGAACTTTTGAGAAGATACTCCTAGATGTACCCCAACTACAGCTAAGTGATACCAATGGTATCTCTCAGTGCTCAATACACTGGCTTGTTTGTGGTATCTGGATTACCTCTCAGTACTCAGTACTGAAATACAATTTGGCTCTACTGTGAAAACAACAATCCTCTGCTGAGACATTCACCTCCTAGTGAACTCTCTCCATCTCCAAAATAATGGATTCTTTCTATTTTTCCACTTTTCTTCCCTTTGAACTCACATCCCTTCTGTTACATTCCATTAGGGATTGCCTCGAGTCTTGTTTCTTTATTTAGTTATTTTATTTTAACTATTATTCTTTTCTTTTCTTTCTTCCCTATTGGAATCTTGCTTGAATATATCTCTATTTCTGAATTAATGAGTAAAATATAATTGTTGAATCTCTCTCTATCTATCGTGGTTCATCTTCTTGAACCAAAACCATACCAATAATTGGTTTATATGCCTTCGGATATAATATATTTTTTCTACTATAATCTGGAGGAATTAGTAGAGGGAGAAACATTAATGTCTCTTTCAATACATCAAATGATCGTTGAGCGTAATCATCCCAAATGAACAGGACCCCTATCTTTAAAAGGGGAATGAATGCTTTCATTACCTTTGTTAGATTTTTATCATTTAAGCTAGCATTAACTTAGGATCTTAACTGAGAGAATAACAAGCACAGCAATCAAACATATGAGACAATGAACTCAAATATTTTCCTCGGGGAAACCATAAAAGAGAAAACACCGCAACTTCCTCAGAGATAGAATCAGCACCAATAGTGAAGCCCCAAAAATAGTAAGATGATATCCCAACAGAAGTAGCCTCTTTCTCTCTAGCCCTAGCAACTTCTTCTTCCTCAGCTATGCGCTACAACTGAGTGTGAGTGAGTGTGTGATAAATAGAGAGGCTCACTCTCTATTTATACTCATTCTCGACATGACAATGACTCACTAGGGCTGACTTCTCTAGGAGAGTCTAATAACCCTAGGGCCCTGCAACTACAGGGACTTTAACCCTTGAATAATAGGAGGGTTACCCACAATGACTTGGCATGACTTGTTTACATTATAGAACCTCCCGATAGGAACATCGGGGCATGACATGACTCAATTACGTTACATATACTTCCCGAAATAAAAATCGGGGTACAATACATGAGATATACAAGTGAATATACAAGTGAATACATTCTGAATTTACAAATAAATCAACACTCCCTCTTAACTAGGAAGGTATTCTTTCAACACAATTTTCAGCACTCGTCTTCTTCTTTGTATCGACTGGATCATCTCGTCATCTTCATCTTCAAGTTGTCTTCATCTTCAAGTCTTCTTCATCTTCAAGTCATCTTCATCTTCAAGTATTCTTCATCTTCAAGTCATCTTCATCTTCAAGTCTTCTTCATCACGGGATCTAGGTCATCACTAGATCTGGATCATCACTTGATTTGGATCATCATTACTGTTGGATCATCATCACTGTATCATCATCAAATCTGGATCGTCACTTGATCTGGATCATCATCAAGTCTGGATCATCATCACATCTGGATCATCATCATCAGTGCTATCTCAGAATGGTGTTATCTCTTGATTCTTCTTGTCACAGGAAGTTCTATAGAGTCAGCCCTTTTTCATGCTAGTTGTAGGCCTAGCCTTCATGTAGGTATTATTCAGCACTTATATCTGACCCTAAGTCAGAATGGCCCACACAACTCTTACATCTGACCTCATCTTGTTAGAAAGGCATGCCTAGCACTCACATCTGACCTCATCTTGTTAGAAATGCCCAACACTCACATCTAACCATGTGTAAACACATCGCGCTAGAATGGCTCAGCACTTATATCCGACCATGTGCGAACACACTGCATTAGAAGGGCTCTGCACTTACATCTAACCATGTGTGAGAACACTGCATCAGAATGGCTCTGCACTTACATCCGACCATGTGCAAACACACTGCATCAAAAGGGCACTGCACTTATATTTGACCATGTGTAAACACATCATGCCAGAATGGCTCTCAGTCCTAAACTGAGGATTCCTGGTAACTGACTAGGTGCCTCCATTCTCCCAGAGAATGGCATCTCAGCACCAAGCTAAGTATCCAGGTAACTGACCAGGTGCCTCCATTCCAAGAATGGCATTTATCACTTATATCTGATCATGTAGGAACCAATCCTACAGTCACATTAGAATGGCTCAGCACTCATATCCGACATGGAAGGAACCAATCCTCTCACCATGACATAATGGCTCAGCCCTTACATCTGACCATGGAAGGAACCTAATCCTCTCACCATGTCAGAATGGCTCTAGGTCTCATCATTTCCCCTTGGAGGGATCCTTGATCTGGAGAACAGCAAGCTTCTCCCTGAAGTACTGAAACTTCACTCTAGCCAATGGCTTCGTCAACACATCAGCTATCTGGTCGTATGTCGCAACATACTAGAGCTTAACTGCTCCTCTCTACACCATATCCCTGATATAGTGATACTTGATCTCAATATGCTTCGACTTGTCATGGAACACCGGGTTCTCTTACAACTTCACACAACTTTGGTTGTCGCAATATATACAAGTAGCATCCAACTAGAGATCAAATAAATCAGATAGTGTCTTTCTTAGCCACACTACCTCGCAACTAGCTAAACAAGATGTGACATACTTTGCTTCAGCTGTACTCAATGCCACACATGACTACTTCCTGCTAAAACAAGAGATCACACCTGATCCCATACTGAAGTAGCATCCTGAAGTGCTCTTCCTATCGATGGAACTGCCTGCCCAATCTGAATCAACATAACCCTCCAAGTTAATCTTCTGATTCGCCTTATACTTGAGCCCATAATCAATTGTACCCTTCAGGTACCTCAGAATATGCTTTGCAACAATCAAGTGAACATGTCTCGGATCTATCAGGAACTGGCTCAAGGTGTTCACAGCAAAGCAAATATCTAGTCTCATGTTCGTCAGGTACATCAAGGACCCAATCATCTGACGATACATCGTAGCATCAACCGCTTCTAATGAAGCATCACTCAATAGCTTTAGGTTCGATGCCATAGGTGTGGTTATGGCCTTGCAGTCCATCATCCCAAACGTCTTCAAGATCTCTACTGTATACTTCCCTTGTCCGAGGAAGATTCCATCTGCATTCTTCCACACCTCCATGCCTAGAAAATAGTGCATCATACCCAAGTCTTTCATTTCAAACTCGGCAACAAGCTTCCTCTTCATATCAGCAATCAACCCATCCATACCTGTTACAAATAGATCATCCACATATAGTAGGAGTATCACTAGGTTACCTTTTTCAACCTTGTAGTAAAGGTTGGAATCTGATTTACTTTTGGTAAAGCCCAAACTGGATAGAAAGCCATCAATTATGTCGTACCATGTCCTGGGTGCCTGTTTCAAACCGTACAGGGCTTTCTTCAATCTACACACTTGAGACTCCCTATCATGTGTCTCAAAATCAAGTGGCTGCTCCACATACACTTCCTCTTCTACTACACCATTCAATAAAGTAGTCTTGACATCCATCTGATGTATCTTCCATTTCATCACTGTAGCCAGAGCAAGTATTGATCTGATGGAGGTGTATCTAGCTATAGGTGCAAAATTTTCTTCATAGTCTATTCCTTCTTTCTGGGAGAAGCCATGAGCCACGAATCTTGCTTTATATTTCTCTATGTTTCCATCTGTAGCATGCTTGATCTTGTAGATCCATTTGGAAGTTACAATGGACTTCCCTTCTGGTCTTGGGACAACATCCCAAACATCATTCTTCATGATCGATTGATACTCTTTGATCATAGCATCCTTCCATTATTTTCTTTCTGCTACTTCTTCATAGTTGGAAGGTTCTTTATCAATAATGTCACATAGCAGGGCTACATAACTAGAGCAAGACCTAGTTCGCTTCCTTCCTCTGTGTTTTTCTTCTGAAGCTCCATATCTTTCTGCACCTTGGATAATTTCACATACCCAAGCAGGTTTCCTCTTGTGAGGATTCTTCTCCTGAGATGGATCCACAGGTTCTTGAGGTTCTTCTAATTCTCGATCCTCTTCTTGAGTTTCTTCGTTCATGGTTGTATCATAAATTCTAGGTGCTTCTGTTTCTTCATATTCTTCAAGCAGTGTCTTCCTGGATTTGATGTAGGCTGAATATTCGTCAAATGTTACATCTTTGTTGATGTCGATCTTCTTGAATCCTGGGAAGTATAGTCTATAACCCTTTGAGCTTTCAGAGTATCCCACAAATATACCCTTCTTTCCTGAAGGATCTAACTTCATCCTCTTTTCTTTCGGAATATGTATGTATAAACAACAACCAAATATTCTGAGATGGATGACTTCTGGTTTCTTGCCGGAGAAGACTTCTTCAGGTGTCTTGTTCTCGAGTACTCTGTGTGGAGTATGGTTCTATATTTATACCACTGTTATGGCAGCTTTTTCCCATAGATGCATGGGAAGATCTTGATCATGAAGCATTGCCCTTGCTACTTCCATGATCATTCTATTCTTTCTTTCTGCAATCCCATTTTGTTGTGGATTATATGGAGTGGATAACGCCCTCTTAATTCCTGAGTCTTTGCATCGCTCTTTGAATTCATTTTATGTGAATTATCTGCCTCTATCTGATCGAAAGGTATTGATATTCTTTTTAGTGTGGTTCTCAATCAAGGCTTTGAATTCCTTGAACTTGTTGAATACTTCATCTTTGTTCTTCATAAAGTATATCCATGTCTTTCTAGAAAAATCATCAATAAAATAAACATAGTATACATACCTGCTTAATGAACTAGATGGCATTGGACCGCATACATCAGAGTGGATGATATCCAAGATTCCTTTTTCCTTGCTCTCGCTACTTGGAAATGTCTTCTTTGTGTTCTTCCCTTTCGCACATCCTTTGCATACACCTTCATGTTTTGTCTGCATTTCTGGGAGACCTTCAACAGCTTTGCTTGCAAGTGGTAGTGATCTGGAATGCACATGTGCTAACCTTCTATGCCAAAGCTCATTTGGTTCTACCAAGTCATGAACCAAAGCTTGTTCTGGTTGGTCTTTCAATTTTTATAGTCCTCCTTCTTGTTCCCCAATCACTATTGCATCATCAAAAGACTTTCCCTTTGGCCACATGAGGACTTGGCCATCTATAAACACAACCCTCGTTCCTTTTGCATCTAATGCAGATATGGAGAGGAGGTTCTTCTTTAGTCCAGGTACAAACAATACGTCTTTCATCTTGATAGACTTTCCAGAGTCTAGCTTATATGAGGATTCACCACTACCTCTTATTGGATATTGGTAGTCATCTCCAAGTTTCACCTTGTGAGGTGATTCATGTTCATATAGTTTCAAAAAGGATTCCTTGAATCCTGTCATATGTTTGGAAGCACCATTGTCTATAACCCAATCATTGCTGCCATGTGTGATAGTTCCTGTGAGAGTATAAATCAGAACATATTCTTCATCACTTGAAGAATCATCACTGTCTTGTCTGGTTCTCTTTGTGGAAGGTTCATCATCCTCTACAACATGAGCATGATGTCTTCTCTTGTTTCCCTTATTCTTGTGAGAGCTACTTTTGTTTCTAGGACAATCTCTAGCAAAATGTCCTCTTTCATCACATGTATAGAAAATGTACTTAGACATATCTCTAGGGTTTCTAAATTTACTCTTCTGGTGAGAGTGCTTACCTCTGTGGTGGCTAGTTCTGGTTTTCTTGGATTGTACTGTGAGAGATTGATCTTCACTTCCCATATTTTCTTCTCAATATGCTATCTGAGCTTCTTCTTGAGAGCATTCTTCCCATAGTCTGCTGAATTTGAATAGCTTCTTTCTGGCACAGATCCCTTGAATGAATGAGTCCCATGTCCTAGGGAGACCATTCAAGGTGGTCATTACAATCTCTGCATTCTCCACTTCTTCATCCACTGCTTCAAGTTGTTCTTTGATATAGGAGACCCTTGTGAAGTATGACTGTATGGTCTCCACATTCTGGATCTTCACATTCTTCAATTGGTTCCCTAAGGTCATATTCTGGTTTATGTTATTTCCTTCAAATAGTTTGGTTAGGGCATCAAACATAGCTTTAGGTGTATTTAGGGAGGACACCTATGGTATGAGGTGATCCTTGATTGAATCAGCAATAATCCTCTTAGCCATAACCAATTTCTTCCTGTGTAAGGCCTTAAACTCATCTCCCTCTGGAATTGGAATCTCCTCATTGATGTAGGAGTCCAACTCATTTTCTTCCAGGACCAGGGAGATCCTATACTTCCAAGATTGGAATTTATCATCTCCCTCAATATTTTCATCAAGCTTGGTATGATGAGACATTTTAATTGAGAACCTCAAATGGAAATACAAAAGATTTAGATCTTACTAGGTTGAGATGCCGGATCTGGATTTGGAGCTGAATTTCTGCAGAGCTGGTTCAAGATCAAATTAGGGTTTGAGTTTCCTGGAGTTCTGTCCAACCAAAATATTTGATATTGATCTCTAAACTTCGATTTTGAGGAGGAGATCAATCTAGGCCTGGGTCACTCAAAAATTCCACTTCTATGGAAATCCCTAATTTCCAACAGTAGTGTCAGGTTAAAAACTGAAAATGCTCACAATCAGATTCTGCTTCGACAGAAAGATGCGCCTTGGGGAGGAGATTCATCCCAACCTTATTTTGCTAAAAATATATGGAGAGAGATCCAAAAAAATAGGAAGCCCTAGTTTTCGCAACTACATAGTGTCTTCTTCTCAGGTTAGCTCTAATACCATGTTAGATTTTTATCATTTAAGCTAGCATTAACTTAGGATCTCAACTAAGAGAATAACAAGCACAACCATGAAACATATGGGACAATGAACATAAATATTTTCCTCAGGGAAACCATAAAGGAGAAAATTCCGCAACTTCCTCAGAGATAGAATCAGCACCAATAGCAAAGCCCCAAAAATAGTAAGATGATATCCCGACAGCAGTAGCCTCTTTCTATCTAGCCCCAACAGCTTCTTCTTCCTCAGCTATGCACTACAACTGAGTGTGAGTTAGTGTGTGATAAATAGAGAGGCTCACTCTCTATTTATACCAATTCCCGACTTGACAATGACTCACTAGGGTTGACTTCTCTAGGAGAGTCTAATAACCCTAGGGCCCCGCAACTACAGGCACTTTAACCCTTAAACAATAGGAGGGTTACCCACAATGACTTGAAATGACTTTTTTAAATTATAGTACCTTCTGATAGGAACATCGGGGCATGACATGACTCAATTACATTACATATACTTCCTGGAAAAAACATCGGGGTACAATACGTGAGATATACAAGTGAATATACAAGTGATTACATTTCGAAGTTACAAATACATCAACAACCTTGGCGTAGTTGGCAATGAAGCAACATAAGAAGTTAGCCTTACCTTGGAGGATCTTCAGTTGAAACAGATTTTATGAGGGAGGCAATTAAACTATTTCCTCAACCTTGAATGGATCCACTAGAATCCCATGCTTCAAAATAATAAAAGCAATTAATCATCCTAATATAATATAAAAATGAATTTATGAGGATTCATATGAATCCTATAGTAGCGGCGTCTATCAAAGACCTCCCTGACATGTTTAGGGTAAATAGACCTTCTTGAAAAATGAGCCATCAATTCATCATAATAAGCTTAGACAATTCTTTTGATGTCATAAAATGAGTACATCATGGCTCACTGAAATGTATCTCCAATGTTCTTTAAACTGAAAGGCATATTCCTATATGCAAATGTACCCTAAGGACATATAATGTGGTTTTATGTTTATATTCGAAGCAAATTTGTATGTGATTATATCTTCAAAACCCATCTATGAATGAGAAAATATAATTCCATGCACATATCTATAATTTGAACAATAAATGGAATAGGCCTAGTTTTATTTTGGACAAGCTAGGTTTAGGTCCCTAAATCCAGTACAAACTCTAATATTTCCTTATTTCTTATCGAGAGGTACCATGTTGAATACCCATTCAATCAAGGGAATTGGGTAAATAAAACCTGCATGGAGAAGTTTCTCCACCTCTTCTTTGACAACAATGGCCTTTCATGGATTAAATCATTGCAAATTTCATCAAATTGGATTAAAATTAAGTTACATTTTACTCTCATTTTCAACAATACTCGAATCAATTCCTACCATTTCTTCATAGGACCAATAAAAAATGTCGCAATAATATTTGAATAGTGCAATGTAACTTTCAATTTCCTTAGGGGAACAATATGCACCAATGAATACATTCTCAATGACATCAAGAGTCTTGAAAATTGTTGAATTAAGATGCATTTTCAGAAGCTATTCTTATTGTATTTGTCAAGTAAAAACCTAAAAAGAAAAATGTTATATTGTATTTGTAAATCATGTAATGTCAGCTCAAGAAATAAAATGATATTGTATTTTATTCTCACAAAAAGACAAGTCATCCCCCTATGGAAAAGTCACCAAAAAGACAAGTATAAATAAGTAGGGCACACCCATTTGAGACACACACACACAATAAGCAAGTTCAAGGAAGAGGTTTGCTCCAACTAAGAAGAATATTTTTTTGGGTTGTATAATACTTGGAAGACATCTATCTCTTGTTCTAGGGTTTGACTAGAAGCTTCTTGTTAACACTGTAGCATTTCACTTGGTTGGTGAATCTATACTGAGAAGTTTTGTTTGGTTTTTCTAGTGAGAGGGTTTTACCAAGATAAATCTTTTTGTTATTTGTGTCTACTATTGAATGTATTTCTTTCATTTATACTTATGCATCAAAATTATTATGATGTGACATTTTAAATGAATGAAAATATAACATAATTGATTTTGATTCAAAATTCTAACATGATATCAGAGAAGTGCTAAAAGAATTCATTGCAACAGTTACAATAGCTGCAACTGCCGGAGATTAGGGATACTTGTTTCTATCCCTTCCATCCATAGATAAATATCAACCTTAGAATCATTAAGCTCTACCTAGGAGGGAGCATCATTATATGGAGACAAAATTCATATGTTCTTGTAGGATCAGGAAACTAGAGATTCAAGTTTATGTTTGTTCTATCCATGGATCTGAGTGAAAAGAAGCTCAATCAACTTTCCTTGGGAGGGAACATCTTTATAGTGGATCATATTCTCCATTGAAGAACTTTCATTTCGAGCCTCCTCCTTCTAGGGTTTATAGAACCATATTTGACAAGATGACAAACAACACCAAGGTTGATGACAAGATTGAAGGGGCTTACAACTTCAGAGCATGGAAGTATCCGATGCTCCTCATCCTATAAGAGGTTGAATATCTGTATGGAGATGAAGATAAAGAAAAGCAAAAGAAGAATATGGTTAAGGAAAACAGAAGCATAATAGATTCCATAAAGGATCACTTGATCCCTCATGTCTCATCTTCCAAGAATCCAAAGAAAATGTTTAACACTTTGACCATATTGTATGAAGGAAAGAATATCAACCAGAAGATGAAATTGAGAACACAACTCAAGAATGTGAAGATGTAAAACTCATAAACAATTCAATCCTACCTCACAAGAGTATCCCAAATCAAAGAACAAATTGAAGCCATTGGAGTTATAGTTGAAGATTTTGAAATAGTGATGACTACCTTGAATTGTCTCCCAAGGTAATGGGAATCATTTATTTAAGTAATATGTTATAGAAGGAAGCTAAAAAAAATAGCAAGTTATCAGAAGAATGCACTCAAGAAGAAGCTAGGCAGTAGCAAGAGAAGAGAAGTCAGGTAACAATGAAGATCAAGCACTAGAAACTCATACAAATAAAGAAAATAGCAAAAAATAATTAAATAATCCTTATAATTTTCAGAAGTATAAAAGGAATCAAAGGGATTACTCAAACATCATATGCTACAACTTCCAGAAGATGGGACATATTGCAATATATTTTCCTCAAATAAAAGATCATATCATAAAAGGAAGGAATAAAATATGTCATGCTCATGTTGCAGAAGATTATGAACTTGTTCAAAAGAAATCAAGAGAACATGATTCAAGTGAAGAAGAATATGTGCTGATATCCTCTCTTATAGGGACCATCACTCATGGAAGTGACACTTGGCTTGTTGATAGTGGTGCTTCTAAGCACATGACTAGTTACAAGGATTCTCTTTCAAGTTTGTTTCAGAAATATTCACCTCAAAATTTAAATATTGAAGATGATTATTAGTATCCTATTAAAAGGGTAGGAGACGCCACCTACAAGTTGGATGCCAGAAATCCCATGAAGATGAAGGACATGCTATGTGTATCTAGTTTGAAGAAGAACCTCCTATTCATTTCACCATTGGATATGAAGGGATTCAAAGTTTACTTTGCTTATGGAGAAGTTATCATATGGCCAAAAGGAAAAAACATTGACGATGCATTCATGCTTGGTGTTTAAGAAGGAGGACTATACAAATTGAAGGGACACTTAGATACAACACTAGTACACAATACCATGAATCCAAGAGAACTATGGCACATAATACTTTCTCATTTGAATTAAAATCATTGCCAATTGTGAGAAATGTCTTAATAGGTTTGCCATAGTTCCAAGTATAGAATAATGGTGTATGCAAAGGATGTGCACAAGGAAAGAATTGAAGAACCCATTTCCAAGTAGTGATAGAAAATCCAAAGGAAGCTTAGACATCGTACATTCAAACATATGTGGACCAATGTTAGAAACTTCATTAAGCAAGTATGTATACTATGTTTCATTTATTGATGATTATTCTTGTAAAACTTGGATTTATTTTCTGAAATCTGAAAGTGGAGTTTAGCACTTTCAAAGAATTCAAATCTCTTATAGAGAATCTATCTGAAAAGAATATTAATATATTGATATTAGATAATGGATGAGAGTTTACATCATATGATTTCAAATCATTTTGTAGAGAAGCTGGGATTAAGAGGGAGCTCACTACTCCATACAATCCACAACAAAATGGTGTAGCAAAAAGAAAGAACCAAGCAATAATGGAAGTAGTAAAGCACATTATTCATAATCAAGACTTAGCAATGCACCTATGGAAAGAAGCATCTAGGACTAAATATCACATAGTGCACTTGGGAACAAGACACCAGAAGATATGTTTATAGGATAAAAGACACAAGTCATCCACTTGAATATATCTAGTTGTCATGTGTATGTACATGTTCCCAAGGAGGAAAGATCAAAGTTGGATCCTTCAGGAAAGAATGGGATATTTATTAAATACATTGAGACATCAAAGGCATATAGAGTCTATATCCCAAGTTACAGATATATTGATATTAGAAAAGATGTCAACTTCGATGAGGATGTAGCTTTTAGAAAATTTAGGAAGACTCATTCAGATGAGATCCATGATGAAGAGACTGTAGCTCGTAGAGTTTCAAATATAGGTGCAGATGATGAGGTTCCATAAGAAAATGTTCCAAAGGACCACATGATCTGGTATAACCATAAATACCTACAAATATACCTTGAGAGATGATTACTACTAATAGAAGACCAGCTTAGGCTCAATAAATTATTCAATATGAATAGAATTATGGTGCACCAAATAGATCATCTAGATAAAGCAAGAGGAAATGACCATATTCCAGTTATGTAGCATTGTTATACCACATCATTGATGCAGAACCTTCCATATATGTAGAAGAAATCAATAAGAAATTATGCAAGGATTCCATGATCGAGGAATATCAGACGATTATGAAAAATGATGTTTGAGATATGGTTCCAAGAATGGAAGGGAAGTCATTGGTGACTTCCAAATGAATCTACAAGATGAATCATTCAAATTATGGAAGTGTCGATAAATACAAGGAAAGGTTTGTGGCATGTGGTTTCTCCCAAAAAGAAGGTATATATTATGAGGATACATTTTCTATTGTGGCTAGATACACTTTGATTAGAGATATGCTTGTGATAGCTGCAAATATGAAATGGAAGCTACACCAAATGGATGTGAAGATATCTTTCCTGAATGGTGTGATAGAAGAAGAAGTGTATGTGGAATAAGCATAAGGATTTCAGACACATGTGTGCAAGTTGAAGAAGCCTTGTATGGGTTTAAGAAAGCACCCAAAGCATGGTATGGCATAATTGACAGTTTTCTAATGAGCTTAGGATTTACAAAGAGTAAATAAGATCCCAACCTTTACTACAAGGATATTATTGTTATACATAGATTACATATTTCTAACGGGAGTCAAGGAACACATTAGTAAATGAGAGAAGCTTGTTGCATAATTTGAGATGAAAGACATATGTATAATGCACTATTTCTTGGGTCTAGAGGTATGGCATAAAACAATGAGATTTTTATGAAGAAAGGAAAATATGTTGTATAGATATTGAAGAGATTTGGGATGATAACTTGTAAGACCGTTCCTACACCAATTGTGACAAACCTAAATTATTGAGTGATAATTCATGAGAAATAGTGGATTCCACCATGTATAGATAGATGATTAGTTTGTTGATGTACTTGATGAACACGAGACCATATATATGCTTTGTTGTGAACACATTGAGTCAGTACATGGTTAAGTTGAGACATGTTCACTTGATTGTTACAAATCATGTGATGAGGTAACTGAAGGGTACAATTGACTATGGACTTAGATATGCTTCTGATTGTGAGATCAAACTACATTTCTATGCTAATTCAGATTGGGTCAGTAGTGTCATATATAAGAAGAGCACTTCACGATGTTGCTTCAGTCTGGGTTTGGCTATGGTTCTGTGTCTCAGTAGGGAGCAGATTAGTGTGGCTCTCACTACTACCGAGGTAGAGTATATATTAGCATGTACAACTAGTGGAGATTCTGTGTGGATTTAAAAAATGTTTGCAGGACTGTTTGATCTCAATTTAGAGGTGACTTATATTATTAGGATAACCATAGTTGCATAAATTTTTCAGAGAACCAAAGGGAGTTCGAGGGACAAATTCACAATCAATATCCCTTGATAATAACAATAAATATCTATTGTGTTTGATTGAGCATCTTGATAAGCTATTTTGTCTACAGAAAAATCCATTGGGACCCTTCTATACTTGGTTTTTTGTGAGGACTTTAACACTATCCATGGATCTTCAAAATAAGAGGTTATGAAGTTGTATATCCTTTCCATGGAACTAGTGGCCACCGATGAGATATCATGCATTGCGTAAATTATTTCCTATGGTGTGGGTGGGGGAATATTAAAGGTCCCCATGAGGGTAGGGTACATTACCATTGTAACATTTTCATAGGTTCTCGTGGAATGACAAACTAATAGGACATTCAACCCTATTGTTTCAATGGAATTTGTTCTGTAGTATGGAATTTGGTCTATTGTAATTATATTCCTTTCATGAGGTAATCAAGTTACATATAACATCAAAGACACTGCTTCCATCATTGCATAATTCCAATTGCATCCTAAGAGGAGGTCATAATCCGAAGGAGCATCATTGAATCCAACCTCTATGGATATAGTTTCCCCCTTGGCTCTATCAGGAGATCCAAGATGATTCATGAGGCCTAAATAAATGGAAATCAAATGATTTTAACATGGTAAGCGAGGAAATGATCTCAATCGATCCTATAAATTGACAACAAGAAAGTACATAAAACAAGTGGAATCCCCTCCATCTACCACAACAAATATTCAACCCTTTAGTCGACAATTATATCTGAAAAGTGGTAGAGTGAGGTAGGTGGCTTCTAATTATCCAATTCAAATGTTATCAGTTGAGATCCAAAGGGGTCCATAGCAATGATTATTGATAATAAGGTCTTTCACTATGTGGGGCATCTCTAAAGTACCTCTAATGAAGGAATTGTGACAAGGATCTTGGTTCAAGTCTTCAATGATGCAATAATTATGTGTGGCTCATGTAATAGGATTGTAGAAGGTACCCTTTAGCACACCTTTCAGTATGTGAGGCATCACATAATTTGTCATATTTTTTATGTACAAAGGATTAAGAAACTTGGATTTGGATTTGGAGATATATTTTCCCTTATATCTACAAATAGTTGTCTATCTCTTCAAATCGAAACAAGAGATAGGGGTGAAATTGCTAAAGAGAATGTTGGCTACTTTGTGCAATTGGAGAGTTGTCACTATTCTCTAACAAAGATTTTTTTGTACAAAGTGTTCTTATTAGCATACTATTATCTCATCATATTTAAAATATGTCATGCATGTCATTGTTGATGAAATTCATGGGAGAACTCTGGAAGGTGATCTGTTACTTCTTCTACTTCAAGAGCATTTGACAAGAGCTCAGAGTAAGATTCATCTAATTTTATTGTCAGCAACAATTCCACATTAATGAAAATATTTTTCTTTAGTAGCAATGGTGTTGCCTTTTCATTTTCATTTAGTAGTCGAAGGCTTCCTTTGATGTTAAAGGGGAACTATGAGGCCTATGCTTCACTGAATTTCTAGGAAAAATGAAATCGAGGTTGAAGTTGAATGCTTTGAACTTGAGTTACTCCCTTTTGAATGTAATATCCATCATTAATGTTGGGTTGGACATTATTGATATCATTAATTCCATGTTCACCTTTACACAACTGTTAAGAATTCAATTGTGAAACCCTCATGTCGGATGGACTCGTCAAAGTCATTTTTGTTGCTCTTCTCATTATGGGTTGCCCTTTGTCATGAATGATAAAGATGATGATAGGATCCAAATTTCATTCCATTTCCCAACATTGTAAAGCTTATTTCTAGTTTATCCCATGGTGAACCATATACAAGATGTTGTCCATTTTGGCGTCGCTTACATATCCAAAGTCAAGAAAAAATTGTTATTGTATCATAATAATAACTTTTTATGTGCTCATTTGGATTGGTATGGGTAGAAAACCATTCAATTCATCAGAAATGCTTCAAATATATTTAGATATTTTTGCAATTGTGATTTTGATATCGGGTGGAGAGATTTCTTGTTAGGTGATTCTCTTGTACTTGAAAATGATTAAAGTGCAATATGGACAAGCTTAAGTTGAAATTAGAAAGGTGTCATTGGAAAGGTGTCATGATTGGTTGTTGTTACTGTCGTTTCCTTCATGAAACACACTTTGTTGGTGCTTTGTACTCATGTGCCAGAATTAAATATTTAGCATTCTAGGCATTTTTTTATAAGTTCATCAATCCCATTTGTTGGTGTATTATGGGTCCTCATAGAGATGCCACCTCGACCAAGAGATGAGACTGGCATGCATCCTAGTTTGCTAGTAGAAAATAGTGAATTACATTATGTTGAGACAATAGTTCAACATTGGATTATTCCAAACAATGGACAGGATCAGGATCAAATTGGTTTCTCTAAAGACCACCATCCCATTTTAATCTTTTTTTAGATCACGCAAAAAAACTCTAGCATATCTTATAAAGAGAATATTTCAACGTGGTTTGTTCGAGTATCGTAATAATTTTATTCAAATATTTTCAATCAACAATCAAGTTATTGATGAAGTTGAGTGTGTAGCAAGACTCTTTGAAAAAATTCAACTTCAACATCAAATTATAACTTGAAAATAGTGTTTTTGTAAATTTACTTGTTTCTTGGTACCTGCAATAGTTTTTTTTGTGAGTGTTAAATAAAATTAAGTTAAATTGCATCGCGTGCATTCTCCATATAAATCAACACCCTTCAATTTTTAGATTGAGTCTTACTCTTAAAGGGTAAAGTCTCAAGAATCCCTTGTAGGTCTTAGCATTGAAAGAATTGACGTGTTTCCCATAATTCATAGTTTATATCATGGTATTTTGTTTCTAAATTTGACACTCAAAACTACTATGAGATGTTTTGATAGATATTGTATCTAGTTTTGACATTCAAACCCACCTCTTTGATATATCTTTCCATTGGAGACATAGCCATGCACTTTTTCCATCACACTGAAGAAAGTTTCCATGCTTCTCAATTTGCACCTAACAGGGGGGGACAACTGTTATACACCAGAATGGCACCTCTCCGTCTGAGTGCCGACTTTCCTTATGTCGGCGCATAAAAGGACACTTATGGATTGAGGTTTTCCTAGAATACTATAGCTTGGCTTTTATGGAATACATTTCTGCCTTCGTCTCTGCCTGTGACCACTTTTCCATGATTTCGTCGCATGTCGGCACTTCATGAAAGTCACTGAAAAAACACCTATCTTGGAGGACCCATATCTTGAGTTATGTAACTCCGTTTGACCTCATTTCTGCGCCGTTGGAAAGATATTTCAGTTAGCTAAAACTTTCCAGAAGACACCAAAGTCTGAAAATTCCTAGAAATACCTTAAAAATTCGTTTTTTGTGTATGCGCGACTCTCCTTATGTGCAACCCGCGCATCATGCGCGACTCTTGTGTTTTGCAAGTCGCGCATGCATATATTCGCGGGTTGCTCTTGTGTAAACCTGCGTATCATGCGCGGGTTGCCCTCCTATATACCCGCGCATCTGTTTCTCAACATTAAAACATAAAAACACGCCTTTTGAGTTAGTTTGGGTAGTTATACAACTGACTCCTTCAGTTGTAACCACTTTGGCTTCGCCCCTAACTCTTCTTCATCATATAAATAGAGGTAGGGAGGTTCATGAAAGTGGACTTGGAATTTCTGCATTGTTATGCTGGAGGAATTGGGACTCTCATTGCCCACACCTTTTCCCTGGAGGTCTTCCCCTTGTGTTGCAGAGCTTGGAGGCTGAGTTCTTTGGAGAAGAGAAACAGCAGAACCAGATCAAGGTTTCGTG
>LPNX011176636.1:244470-285092 GCA_001517045.1 Pseudotsuga menziesii
CATGGATTTATAGTCACACTTCAAGTTTTGAAGCCCTGTCATCTGCTGAAACAAGCGAGCCTGAGGCACAACGTGACCCAGAGCCACCATCTAGAGGCCTCAAGCCAGATCCAAAGCAAGATTCGAAGTTGTAGACATAATACATAGTTAGAGCCATGTTCGAAAGCATGGCATTGTTTTGTGGTCGTCCAAAACCCACCTCTTGATTTGTAGTCATCATAAAACTACCCATTTAGTATAAGACGTCAACCTTTATTGCTTTTGCTAAAAATTTTGGTTTGCGGTCATCCAAAAAACACCCATTTAGTAGAAGACATCATCTTCTACTGGAAATCAATTTGTGATGATCCTCGAACCACCATTTTCTAGAGGGAACCGTTGAGCCTTAGAGACAAGTTCCAGAGGGAATCATTGATCTAGAACTAGAGTTAGCGCCAATTTTCGGAGTTAATGGCCTTCCTTAAATGACTATTTAGTAGAATACATTACCTTATTCTAGCTTTTGGTTTATGATCATCTCAAAACCACCAAATTTGTAGAGAACCTTCTATTAGCATAAGGCACCAACTTCTAGATAAATTGCTTGGAAAATGACTGTTAAAAATGAAATGTTCAACATTTGGTAACTGCTCTCTTTCAATGTTCAGCTCCTTCTCGGGCTCACATACACCCCTTCGAATCAGGGGGGAATGTTAGTAACCTAATCTTTCTGATTGGGTAATATTGAATAAACACAAATAAATGACAAACATGCACGATGAGTCCAACGGACATATTGGAAAATGAAACCAAGCATCACCTCACATTGTACTTATATGTGTATATTCTTAATGGAAAATAGAGGAATTCACACTTATCCTAAATTGGGTGATCCAACATTTTACAATAATTATTTTGTGCATGCATATTTAGACACCAAAAGAACTTGAGAAAATCACATTCTCAAAGAGAATCTATGCATTATTGGTTGTTAAGAGCAAGGTTGTCAGCCTCCTCCCTCTCTCTCTCCAAATGATAGCCATGATTTGTCACCCTGCATTACAAAGAGAAATTTTGGTTCTAAGTTTGGCCTTAAAAAAATTGAGGTAGATATGCTTTCTATTAGCTACATGTCCATTTAGATGTGCCTATTATTTTTAGGAAGCGCAAATAGGGCCTTCTAGATGTGTTCCATGAGAAGGGAAAGTGCTTATGTCATTTCCCTCCCCAACAAGGCTCCCCATCATCAAAATTATTCAAAAAATGAATTTTAAATAGTTGAAAAGGAAGAGAATTGAGAGAGGATTGACCCAGTCTAAACGAGAACCGTGAAAGCATCGGTCGGATGCTCTGCAATATCCATTTGAATATTCATGGGTGTTTAAAGATCCAAAACTGGCTCGTGATTGAAAAAAGAAAAAAGAGAAACGAATTGGTCATCTTTGATTTATACACACACACACACACATTGATTCTTTATCCACTTTGACAAAGTTTAGACACCCTTTACTTATTATTAATAAGTTTTTATGCTATGTTTCCTAAAGTTGTTCCTCAAGATTGTTCTATGTGATGCATGCAGACCACATACAAGAGTCTTAAAGATTGTTTTTAAAGAAATTTTTATATCCTTTTGGTCTTAGTCAATCCACATTGACATACGAATGAATTGAAACTAGCATATAGATTATGTTCCTTTCCTTCTGTGCATTTTTCACTATCAAAGACTTTTTCGATTTCACCTTTGGATCAATCCTACCAAGTTGTGGCATTAACCTTATTCATTAATTATGTCTCATAATTTGAGTGGTAGAGCTTACCAATCATGGGTTCCCTAGATAGCTCCTTTATTGCCTTTATGGTTTCCATACTAGAGTTCTTTCAAGGCTTAGGAGCCCTTTTAACCCTGTCATGACTTTATGTTGAAGGTGCATGACGTCCTCTTAATCATTTTCTAGGCATCCCTTATGGGAATTTTGTAATTTTGTTTTGATTTGCAGTGTTAACTTGCATACGACTGCTTACACTTTTGAGCCTAATGCATGTTGTAGTTTCCAATTGGATTTTACCACTAATGCATTATCTTTAGCCAATAGCTTGTGCATATATTATTTCTACATTTCAAAACCCTATCCTTGGAAGAAACATGTTGATGAGTGTCCCCATCTTGCACATAACGTTTTTTCATTTTGTTTTGCATAGGTATGTTGTATACACTTGGAACATAGTTGCACACCCTACAACACTTTTTTCTCCACTATATTATTGCAAGAGAGAGGGGGGAAATAATTAATATATTTAATTTTTATATGTGGCAGTAAGTTTGCAACACGATTTGAGTCTTATCGATAAGTTGGGCCTTAGTATTTCCTTGGAAGAACATGTAATACAATTTCATGAGAACTCTCAAGGGTTATCGTTTTTTAGTAGGGTGAATTTAGTATCCATTTTTACCTCCGAATCGAAAAGTGGTTCTACCGGTAGCACTCAATTTTTTCCGGACTAAAATTAAAACTTTTAAAAAACCTTAAATGGTGTTTTTGCGATCAATACCATAAATTTACCCTCAAATAAAAAAGTGGTTCTCCCATAACTACCCTCATTTTTATTCAAGATTAAAATTACATCTTAGTTGAAAAGTCAGCCTTAAAAATCGGCATTGCTATAATAAAAACCCTAAAATGGTGCTCCTGGAATCACCCCTTATTTTTTAAGGGTTAAAATTATAGTTTTCTTAGAATTGTGGACCTTCAGTGGTGCCACACTAGCACGCCCATTTTTCTTTCCAAGACTAAAATTACAACTTGTTTGAAACTATGGCCCTAACAGTTACTGTTGTTGTAATGAAAATGCTAAAATCAACCCTCGAATCAAAAAGGCATGCTACCGCTCATGGGGGTTAGAGCAATTGGTAGTAAGTAATTGAGATGAGAAGTTGTAAATGGAAGATCATGAGTTAAAATCCCCCATAGATACTTGCAAAAAAAAAGGTGCTACTAGTAGCACGCACCCTTTCTTTTGTATGGTTAAATTAGCATGGCATTTCAAAACCACGACATAAAAAAATATTAATTTTTTAATCATTGTAAAAATTAAAATAAAAAGATAAAATTGACAAAAAAAAAACCATTTAAATTTTTTATAATAAAACAACTTTATTAAAAATTAAAATAAAATCAATTAGAAAATTAAAAACGCATAATATAAAATTTAAAAACCATAAAACGTAAGATTAAAAAATAGTTTTAAAACTAATAGTTTTAAAATATATTTTAAAAAAAATAAAAAATAAAAACATTTTAAATAATTTTATAAGATGGAAAGGCGAGTTTAAAGGCGGAGGTAAAGCGGCTCAAGGAGGTGAGTTTGGAGTGACAATTTGATTCCAAAATTGAATCGCCGATCCAAACTCATCTCCCCAATCCCCTTACACTCACTCCCCACCTTTCCTTTGGTTTAAATGAAGAGAAGGGAGAGGGGATGTTACGTGGGTTCTCTTGGCTTCGCTTAAACCAAGGGAGAGGGGGATGGGGGTTACGTGGAGTGGGATCCATCCAACTCGACATGTAACCTCCTTCTCCCTTCCTTTGTTTAAAGTTTATTTTGTATTTTTTTAAAGTATGTTTTTAATATAATTCTAAAAAAATTTAAAATCGTAAACTTATTTTTATTCTTTTTAATTCCTAAAACAATGTGGATGGACAAGATTTTCTATCTCTATGAGACTACAAGTGTTGAGGATGAAAGTGACTTTCTTTTAGAGTGCCCTGTGTACACCCACATTAAATTGTAATTACATAATCTTTGTTACAATACTCACCTCCCAAACTTATAACTCGTTAAAACTATGGTGACCTCAAAACACATATTTCTAAGCTTTTTAAGCACATGAATAAAATTTTACAACAAACAAGTAATTATTTTATTCTTCTTAAGGTTCGATAGACCAAAGTTGGTATTAGTCTACGCTAACCTCTATCGTCATCATCATTATCAAAAGTTTAATTATTTTATTTTTTTATGCTTTGTTTTGTAGTTGTGTTTTTGGAGAAAAAGGAGATTTGCGGTGGTGATTTTTGTTCCTCGACAATTTCAGACCTACAAGCGGGTCTATCATCAGGAGAGGCTTCCTTGGAAGTCTTCGTGAAGGTAAGTTCAATGTTTTTATTTTTATTAATATTTGTTATTAAATCATTTTTTAGGGTTTTGGTATTGTCGTTTTTTTAAGTAAATTTTTAGTTTCCTAGGTATTTTAATTTTAATTTATTATTATTTTTAAATCTTTTAAAAAAAAATTAAAAAATTAATTATATTATTTTTTTAGTATTTTTTTTTAATCTTTAAATAAAAATTAATTATATTGTTTATTTAGTCTTAATTAATTTTTTTCTTTTAATTACTATATTCTTTAACGCTTGATTTAATTTTTGTTAAATTTTTAATATGATCTTAGTTCTTAATTTATTATTGTTTCAAATTACTTTTTAATAAAGTATAGTATAATATTATTGTTGTATTCATTAGTTTGTAATAAAGTTAATGTTTTTATGAATGTTTTTTATTAAAGTGTAGGTTAGTATTATTAAGAAAATAATTAGTTATAAAGTGTTTTTAGTTTAAAGGTTTTTTATTGATTAGGTTAGCATTTTAGGAAATAATGTTTTTATTAATGTTTAGTTTAAAGATTTGAAATTTTTTAATGTTTAGTTTAAAGTTTTGAATTTTTTTTTTTTTAATGAAATTAGTCTTATAATATTGTTTAGAGTTTGTTTTAAAAGGGTTTTTCACTAATGTTTTTTAAATATAAGTTTAAAGAATTATTTAAAAATATTTACCTAAATGTTTAGTTTAAAGTTAAAGGGTTAGGTTTTGTCCTAGGTTTTTTTAATTTTTGTTATTGTTTTTTATTTTTGTTTTTAATGATTTAGATAACTGGTTTCCAAGAGTCGTTGAGTTTTAGGTCATCGTTTCAGTTCAGGTTGTTAGGGTATTTTTCAATTTCAAGAGTCTTTCTTATTTTTCGTTTGAAGTGGTGGGATACGGTTGTGAGTACATCCGTTTTTTCAAGACAAATATCGTGCTTGGTGTCACATGAGTGTTGTGCGACGATAGAGTTATTGATCCTGCAATGGTGTATGTCAGCACCATGCTCCTTTAGTCTTGTCTTGATGGAGTGACCATTCTCGCCGATGTAGACTTTGTCACAGGAGCAGGGTATGGTGTAGACTCCTTGGAGTAGTTTTTTCTCAATAAGGTCTTTTGTAGAGTCTAGCATTTTTCTAAGTGAATTGGGGGGAGAGAATGTTACCCTAATGTCTTTTTTTCTAAGAATCCTAGCGATCTTGTTGGTGGTGTCATGGATGTAGGGAAGGACTGCTAAGGGTGTGCCTTTGTTGTTTTCTTCTTTCTTGTTTTTCTTATGATTGTTTCATTCTTTTTTGTTGGCTTTTTTTATGGTTTCTTTGATTTGTTTGTCCCTGTATCCATTGTTTATAAAGGCTTTCATGAGGTGGTTCAGCTCTTGTTTTAAGTGGTCTTTATCCGTTATTCTGATGGCTCGAGTTACTAGAGTATTAATTATGCCAATTTTCTAGGCAGGGTGGTGGTGAGATTCAGCATGAACGGTATCTGTCAATGTGTATTTGTTTCATGTATACCTGGTGCCCGAGGGAGCCATCTTGTTTTCTCATTGTGAGGACATCTAGGAATGGAAGACACCCTTTTTCTTCTCTTTCTATTGTGAATTTTATGTTGTCGGATTGGTTATTGATGTGGTCATTCAAGTCCTTTAAAGCTTCTTCCCCATGTGGCCAGTTGCTATATACATAGTCTACAAACCGTAGCCACCATTTTGGTTTTATAAGGGGGAAGGAATCTATTGCATCTTTTTCCAATTTTTCCATAAAGATGTTGGAAACTATTGGTGAGAGTGGTGATCCCATTGCCACTCCTTATTTTTTCTCATAGATTTCCCCTCTAAAACTGAAGAATGTGGACTTGACGCATATCTTCACAAGTTTCGTAGTTTCATCATTGTTTACCAAATCTCTGATGACCTCTATGGCTTCATAAATTGGTATCTTCGTGTAGAGATATATTACATAGAAACTTGTGAGAATGTCGCCTTCCTCAATTTTCCAATCCCCCATTATCTTTACTAGATGTGTTGAGTCTTTTACATAAGAGAAGGTGTTGCCTACAAGAGGTTTCAGTCTCTCTGCTAGGTTTTTCTCTAGGTATCGAGCACAATAATGTGGTCAAGTTTCTTATTATAATAAACCATATGATGTGAATCATATTTGAAGTGATCCCGCAGCTAGGGTTCTTCTTGTTTACTAGACATTTCTTTAAAATGAAGTGTATTGAATTTCAAGTAAACCTATTGTTATCACATATATAGTAGTCAGTCTACCATATTCTATTTTTCAGATACAGTACATTATTCAGCTAGATATCTAACATATGAAATGTTGAGATGAACAGTTTGGACGAATCATTACTTTATTTGTGGACTATTGTACTCTCCCATGTCAGGACTGAGTCTCAAGACACTCAGATTTGAGGACTGATGTAGCCATTTAGTCATTTACAGAGCAGTTATTGATGCCCATATTTATATCAGTGCTTTCTCATTACACAGATGATGGTTCAGATGGATTATATGCATTATTATGACTCGGATTTTATTATATAGTGTTATGGTTATCATTGCTCTTATACTCATCTTTGTGACATGTATTAACACGTAGTGTCATGATCTGGTGGTCATAATTATATGGACTTGGATGTATTTGTATTATGTATTGATGTCCCTACTTATACTTGGAAGTTCTTGATCTATACTCATTGATTTTACCCTCCTTAGGGAGAATAGAGGTAGTCATTCCCACCATTGTTTTGGCTTGCTAGTGTTGGCTTCATCATTCACTGTCTCCACCCATCCATTACCTTCTAGTTTTGTTTTAACCTGACTAACTACTTGACTTATGGCATGGAGGACCTTTCCCCACTAGAACCCTTGTTTGAAAGCCTCCCTGTTTATTTTGTGTCTCGGCTCTAAGTTGGTGACAAACTTTCCTTTGGTGAGTTGGATTGTATGCCTAAATCATTCTCGATGATCTTCCCGATGTTTGGCACTGTGCAGAACTCCCCCTGGTCACTTGAGATGTTGTTGGCTAAAACTGAAAGCTCATGTACTACTTGTGTTGAAAAATGTTATGTATGCGCCCATGGAAAATGAAAAATGCTAAAATATGTTTCTTAACATATGTGAAAAAGGGAAAGAGCAATGAAATGTTAAAATACCCCTTTAAGGGTATAAGAAAAGGTCCAAAAAAAACAATGGTTAAATATATGCTATATCCAAATATTGCTGACCTTATAAATTTGAATGTGTCCCAGATGAAAGCTGCAATTAGATGTGCTTTTAAGCAATGGTGAAGTCCCAAAGGGTCATATAGGCCAAAAAGGCCATTGAAATAAAATTGATGGTCCTAATGAACTGGGATCAAACTTGATGTAGACATGATACCTAAGTTGAATAAGCACTCTCTGAACAACTCAACCATTTGTGTGGCACTTCCATTCCCTGTGTTTTTGTTTGTCTGGAATTGGTTATAGTGAGTATTTCCCTTCCATATCCAAAGTTTCATGATGTTAAGTAGAAATTCATCCTTTTCCCTAGCCTTGTCAGTTTCAGCCTTCACCCTTCACTAGCAAATTGACTACAACTATGAAGTGAGTATAGTCTTGAAAGCCTAGTCTAAGTAATAATAAATAAAGCCCTATATATTTATTTAATTGATGTACCGCCAGTGAAATGACTGATACTTGTTGTGATTGTTGCTTAAATGATTTGTAGAGCATGTCTTAGCCTTATAGCACTTGCAACAGATGGATGATAGTCTGAGTTATATTATTGGTATCTGGTCATTTACAGGTGATTATATTGTCTATTGGATGTTGTTGATGATCAGGAAGAGACATGGAAAGGGTATGAGTATACACCCTAGGCATATTTGGACTCTCAGATTCTAATGAGACAGTTTATTTTCAGTTCCAGGCACTTGCAGAGATGATCAGGCTCATTTTACCTTTCTGATGCAGTTTTGCTTCACAGAATGATGTGTCTGAGCAGGGAGATGTTTTATTTGGATCTCCTAGGGGGATGTATGGGGAATAGGGGGTGTAGACACTTGATTGTAACATAGTACCCCCATCCCAGAGAGCCTAGTAGGATCAGTTGGACAACGTAGGCACCCTAGGAAGTTGTTTTGGCAGGTTTACATTTCTCGAGGCAGATTAAAAAATGATTAAATGGCTATTGAAGAAATTGATTTGGGATACTGAGTCAAGGAAATTACATGGGATGAGTCATGATGATGAGAGTGATGTCCTCCACACCTTCTCCAGCAGTTGTAGCACCTGATTAGGCCCACGCCTATTTTTTGGGCATTTTTATATTATTTTATGGAGCTTTTGGGAGGCTCGCGATTTCCTCAAGGAGGCACAAAGTCAAAGAATTAAAATATTATATTATTTTATTGTGCCATGAGGCACCCATAGGGAGTTAGTTAACACTCCATGGACCCACATGTGCTTCATTTATCTCTTGTTGAGTGGGGTACCCTCTTTATGGGTGATTTAGTCCACTTTGGTACTTTATGGTTATATTGATCCATGTATTGTATGTTGAGCTCATCTCAACCATTGATTAGAATATTTTATCTTTTAATCTTAGCCATTAGTTTTGAAAGTGGTTAGGATTTTGGTTTTCTCATTTCTATTTAAAGGAGAGAGCTTCTCATTAGTAAGGGGTCTTTGGCTCTTGGATCTGATTAATAGAAAGATTTTTTGTGGATATTTTCTGGATCTGCTTTGCATCTGATGTTCTTCGATGGAGATTGGAAAGTATTTTGCTTCTTATAATTTGGGAAATTGTTATGAGATCTATATTTTTGGGGATCATTGTCTTGTCTACAAGAGGACGACTTTAGCTTGGGAGTTTTTGCAGGGGGACCTCAACTCACTTGGATTGTCTTTGTTTTTTATCAGGGAGTTTTCATTAATGTTGTGGTGACCTATGATTTCTTCTTGCTATGTTTTTTCTAGCATATAGTTTCTTTCTCATGTCATAGAAAATCTAATATGGTTGACGTTTGTTGTGCAGGAGAGAGGGTGCATTAACTTCCTTGGGCAAACACTGGACATAGAACTCGCTTCAATCTTCTCAAATTGATCGGGATAGTGGGGATCGTCATCATCAAGGCATATACAAGCATTTCCAGGTAATATCTAACAATTAAGTATCTTCTCTTCATATCCCAATCCATTGTACCTGATTTTCTTCAATTTTTCTGAAAAAAAATCCTAAATAATAAAAATCCAAAAAATATTTAATCAGGGAACCGCTTGATCTTTGACCAAACAATTTCTAGGTTTTGTATATCGCCCCTTCCCCCCTCACTAAATCATCCTCAACACTACCCTAATTATGACTGGTTTTCCCTAGATCTGACTGCTCAAACCCTAGCGCCCCACTGAAAATTTGACTTTTTCCAAAGTTGACTTTTTCCAAAAAATAATTTCATGGGTTTATAGATCAAGTCTTCCTCTTCCCAGAACACCCCCAACATTGAGATAGTTCCTTCTAGGTATCCCTAGATCTGACAAACTGACTTTCAGCCTCCTAGCCTCCCTCATCAGATTTTGACTTTTCCAGATCTGATTTTTCCTCAAATTTTCTGACTTGGGTTTGTAGATCGGGCCATCCTGGTCTCATTTCCACTCCAACATTGAGCTAATAGTCTCCTGGTGGCTCTAAATCTACATATCTGCCTCTCCAAACCCTGGTGCTAGCCCTCCTTCTTTTGATTTCCCTATAACCTAAATCTTTTGAGCCAAATCCTTTTCTGGGTCCATATATCAGGGCATATCCCTAGTGGGTTCACTTAAATGCCGTGTTGATACTGACTCCATTACCCAAGGCTAAACATGTACTAATATCCAAGCATAATGCTAGCCCCTTGTTGACCTCTTTCCTCGAATTTTGACCACTCCTTGATAACTCAGGTAACTTGGAATTTTCATATATCTCACTAAGTCTATCTCTTTGGTACTAGACAGTCCCAACTCTGTCCTTACTCACCCTGTCTCAGTTATGTTTCCCAAGACAGTGGTTATCTTAATTAGTTGCCAGTACCTTAACCCTAGATCTAGTATTACCCTTACAAGTCACTTTGGATCAACCCTCGTATGACTGAAGCCCTCATCCAAAGCCCTAGTCCACTTAATACTATCATCCATAGATCTAGAGTTTCTAATTACCTTACACCTTATGTACCTTAAGCCATAATTGATCTGATCTTGTGTCTAGGTCTGATCTCTCCTGTTGGGAGTAGATCTGGGTCTCCCTAATTATTGTCTTGGACTTGGATAACATAAAGTGAAGACTTCCTTTATTGGTGTGACAACCATCCATTTGGGAGTCTAGGAAGTCTTGGTTCCACCTCGTTAGTTGCTTTCCCCTCTACCATCTATCCTGGATCCACCTCACACAGGAAACTACAAGGTTGGTGACAGCATTTTGGCACCATTTTTGGAGAGGTAGAGGCCTACCTCGGTTTGACATACCCTACATTTCCCTATGACATATCTCTTTTCGGTGAATTACTTGTGTGGTTCACCTAGAAAATCCACCCTGCGACTCCACTGAGGACCGTACCCAACGCATTAATATTAATTTCTTAGAATGTGCCACAAATCATAATGAATTTAGATGTATTCTTGAGGCACATCAAGGGATTAACCAAAAACATGATTGAAAATACAAGACAAATAAAAGAAAGGGATAGATGGAGGTCAGACTACGGGTACAGGGATGATCTTGAGCACGAATATGGGTATGAATCTAGTTATCACAATCTTTATGATACCCACCAACTTCCTCACCCATGTAATAAATATTTCCCAACCATCCCGAGTGGACCTGTAAGTCAACATGAACCTAGAAGTCAATCCCAGTCAAAGCCTTATAGCCAAGTAACCAGAGCTGTTAAAAAGCAAGACAAACGGTCTCTTTTTGATGTTTCTAAAATACCGGGAGCACCTCATCCTATGCCAACCGATTACACTAGGAGGTTGCCCCAGTTTAGTGGAAATAATGATATATCTATTGAAAGTCATTTGGACATTCTCAGGGATTACATGGAAATTAGAGGTACGGACAATGAAGATATTTATATGGAGCCTTAGGAGAATCCTTTCGAGGGGATGCTCAACTATGGTTTGATCATTTAGCATCGCAATCCATCATTGGGTATGACATCTTCATAGATCTGTTAATAGATCAATGGGGTAGGAACACTGATGATTCTTCAAAGTGTGAATCCAGCAATGATTATAATCAATATATTGTCAATTTTCTTTCTCAATTGGATCATTCCTCTCTTGAAATGTTCCAAATTATGAGCGTGCCTGCAATCCATAAGAATGTTACAGCGTACTTTGAGGATAATATTTCAAAACCTCATGCTGAAATTAAGAGGGATATCAATCAAATCATACAAGATACTCTGTTATTATTACCTGAAGCAGTCACAGAGCAAATATTGGACTTAATCCGTGGAAGGGAACCTAACAATCAAGAAACATCCATAGTTGAGCCTTCGATTTGTGAGTACATTAAAGATCCTTTAGAAGAGCAACTCCATAATCATTGCCGACAATAATTTGAGTCAATATTCAAGCCATCTAATCTAGATTCAGAATTTGATGAAATCAATCAAACTTCTGTTGAAGAGCAATTTTGAGGTCATATTGTGATTGAATACCACACTTGTATGAGTGATAGGGAAATTGAAACTAAACTTATTGATGTTTTACCTTATCTAGAGCTTAAAGAAGAACAATCACGTGATGACATGATCATAAGTGAACTTGATCAAGAACATTGCAATGAGTAGCCTTGTCCTAATAATATCGATAAAATTATTCATCCAATCCTTAATCAAGATATGTTGTTTCAATGTGTGGATAATGACCTTTTTTTGAATATGAAATCGATCCTGGAATTAATTTAAAAGCTCTTTCTTCTCATTGAATTCTGAGATCAATTATTCCAAGTCTGGGAGAAAATTGTCAATCCACCCTCCCATCCCAACTCTTCCAATCTTTTGTATGAGTTTATCTTTTAATCAAGTTGTTACGTTCGAAATATTTAACCAAGAGTTTAATCGTTATCACGTAATTGGGGAAAAGGAATTTCATGTCTCTTCTCAATCATCCATAATGAATAAAAATTTTCAATCTGTAAATCTGTATTATGGATGGTTGGAGAAGGTGTATAAAGATCAATTTCATATTTTCTCTATTTTTAAACAACAAATGGGCTTCATCTCAGTCACAGTTTCGTTACATTACAACTTGTCCCCATTTGATTCTCCTCGAATGAATAGAATTGAATATCCTAATAAGGTAGAGGAGAAAACAAAGAACTGTTTGGAGTGGCTGAGTCATGAATCATATTGTCTTCCTCCATCAAGAACGAACTTGCATACCTTTTATAACCCTATCAGCATCTTGATGGATGAGTTTTTAGAAATTCAATCTCATCCCTAGCATGATTTCATTTCTCTTGATCCATATCTTTCTTTAATTTTCAAACAACAAGTTATAATGGTTTCAGTTATCATTTACATCACTTACAAGCCATATTTGACTTGTTGTATCATTAACTGTAAAGAAAGCTCAATAGATTTGTTCAGCAAGTGGTTGGAGTGGATTTATGATTTTACCTAACACTTGTCTAAATTGGTTAGAATAGGGTAGGTAGGATCTGAATAATCCTTTCTCAGCAGTAGTGTAGAACTTTGCACCTTTGTTTGAAGCTCACCTTTGAAGCTCTTAGTATAGTTTTGATTTCTGCAAAATGAAAAATCAAACTTTTATTGAAAGTTACGGTTATAGATTAGATTTATTTTCTGCTTTTCAGTTTCATGCATCTTTATTTTCATTATTTTATATATTATCCACATATCATTCTGACGACCGATCCATGAATTTGGTATAGCTCTGCACATGTTGCAGGTAGTCAGTGACATCTTTGGTAGCAGTTGCAGAGATGGATGGATTGATTGAGGATGCGAGAAGCAGAGTACGAGGACCAGAGATTCTGAGTTTCTCAAGTGCTCTTTTCAGCAGAGCACTTGTCCCAGCTGGAGTGAGATGTTATCACATATATAGTAGCTAGGCTACCATATTCTATTTTTCAGATACAATATACTTTTCAGCCAGATCTCTTACATATGAGATGCTGAGATGAGAAGTTTGGACAGATCATTACTTTATTTGTGGACTATTGTACTCTCCCATGTCAGGACTGAGTCTCAGGACACTCATATTTGAGGACTGATGTAGCCATTTAGTCATTTACAGAGCAATTATTGATGCCCAGATTTAAATCAGTGCTTTCTCATTAGACAGATGATGGTTCAGATGGATTATATGCATGATTATGACTCAACTTTTATTATATAGTGTTATGGTTATCATTGCTCTTATACTCATCTTTGGGACATGTATTAACACATAGTGTCATGATCTGGCAGTCATAATTATATGGACATGGATGTATTTGTATTATGTATTGATGTCCCCACTTAGACTTGGAAGTTCCTGATCTATACTCATTGGTTTTACCCTCCTTAGGGAGAATAGAGGTACTCATTCCCACCATTGTTTTGGCTTTCTAGTGTTGGATTCATCATTCATTGTCTCCACCCATACATTACCTTCCAGATTTGTTTTAACCTGACTTGCTACTTGACTTATGGCATGGAAGACCTTTCCCCACTAGAACCCTTGTTGGACAAGCCTCCCTATTTATTTTGTGTCTCGACTCTGAGTTGGTGATAGAATTTCACTTTGGTGAGTTGGATTGTATTCCTAAATCATTTTGGTCGGTTGTCCCGATGTTTGGCACTATGCAGAACTCCCCCTGGTCACTTGAGATGTTGGCTAAAACAGAAAGCTCATGTACTACTTGTGTTGGAAAATGTTATGTATGCGCCCATGGAAAATAAAAAATGATAAACTTTGTTTCTTAACATATGTGAAAAAGGGAAAGAGCAATGAAATCCTAAAATACCCCTTGAAGGGTATAAGAAAAGGTCCAAAAAAAGCAATGGTTAACCTTATAAATTTGAATGTGTCCTGGATAAAAGCTGCGATTAGTTATGCTTTTAAGCACTGGTGAAGTCCCAAAGGGTCATATATGTCAAAAAGGACATGGAAATAAAATTGATGGTCCTAATGAACTTGGATCAAACTTGATGTAGACATGCTATCTAAGTTGGATAAGCACTAATAAACAGTCAAGGGACAGAGGAGTATCTTGCAGACTCGATAGATTCCTGCTTTTATAATCGGCCATGATGGCCGAGGGCACCCTCAAGGCGGTCGTCCTACCACTGGCAGGATCATACCATTGGCCCATTAGTCTGGAATGGGACAATGTGGGATTCAACCCTCGCAGACCATTCAGATTTGAAAAATTCTGGCTTCTCCATTTGGACTTTCAAGAGAACCTCAAAGACTGGTGGGAAAGTTCCCCTCCTATTAGGGGCACCCGCATGTTTCAATTCCAACAAAAGCTTAAACTTCTTAAATACCACATCAAGAAATGGAATAAGGAGTCCTTCAGCAACATATTCCAAGAAAAGAAAGCATTAGAGATCAAGATCCAGCAACACCAGTCACAAGTAATGCTCAGTGGTTACACTGAAGAACTGAGGCTTCAGGAAAAGACCTTATTGAAGGAATTCAATCAACGAGAGAGACAAGAGGAATTATACTGGAACCAAAAGTATAGAATTAAATGGCTTCAAGAAGGGGAATGAAACACTAGTTTTTTCCATAAAGTGGCCATTCAACACAGGCAGGGTAACAGGATGGACAGATTGAAGAAGGAGGACGGAAGCATCGTTGAATCCCAAGAAGATATGGAGAACACCCTAAACTCTTACTTTGCCAAGGTCCTTCGGGAACCATAAAAAGACAGGGAGGAAGCTCAAAGAGAGATGTTAAGCCACATTCCCAAGCTCATTACGGAGGACCATAACCAAATACTTGGTAAAGCCATGGAGATGGTTGAGGTAGAAAATGTTGTTAATCAAATGGCCAAAGACAAGGCTCCGGGCCCAGATGGCTTCACCACAAAATTTTTCCACGTCGGTTGGGAATGGTTGAAAGAAGAAATAGTGGCCCTGGTGGAGGATTCCAGGAAATCAGGAAGTGTTCTCAGAGCTCTCAATTCGACTTTCCTAGCTCTCATTCCAAAAGAAAGTGGAACCGAATACCCGAGCAAACTAAGACCAATCACCTTGTGCAATGTGATCTATAAAATAATCTCCAAGGTAATATCTAATCATCTAAAACCTCTCCTTCCTCTTATCATTTCTCTAGAGCAAGTTGGGTTCATGGAAGGAACACAAATCCTGGATGGCATAATTCTAGTCCACGAAACTATCCACTCCCTCAAAGCAACCAGGACTCCAGGTATGCTTCTGAAACTTGACCTCTCCAAAGCTTACAATAAATTGAATTGGAAATTCCTGGCTGGCGTCTTAAAAGCATTTGGATTTGCGGAATATTGGTCTAACTGGATTATGAATATTGTCTCCGTTTCTTTTTTCTCTATTTTGGTTAATGGATCTCCCTCGAGTCCCTTCAATGAAACCCGAGGTATTAGAGAAGGATACCCCCTTTCTCCTTTCCTTTTTATAATTACAGTTGAAGGGATAGGTAGGATGCTCAAGAACAGGAGATCATAGAATAGAATCAAGGGATTGTCCCTAACAGAAGGGATGGACCCCCAAACCCGCTAATAATTTGTGGACGATAACATGCTGATGGGCCCATCCTGGGTGCACGAAGCCAGGGGAATAAAAGATTGCTTGAATATCTTGCTGGAAGCTAGTGGCCTCAAAATCAACAAGGAGAATCTCAGACCTACTTCTTCAACACCCCCAGGATTACCAAGAGAAACATCCTCAGGATATTGGAATTTTCGAAAGGCAGCCTTCCCTCTAAGTATCTTGGAGCTCCAATGGAAGAATCAACTATTAAACAAGTCTCATGGAAAGAACTGGCGGAAAAAATTAACAAAAATCTAAGTCTCTGGACCTTCAAAGCCCTCAATTTCCCGAGCAGGTTAATCCTGGTAAAATCTGTGCTGCGAGCCGTGCCCATTTATCTATTCTCAATGCTGGCAGCCCTGAAATCCATCATCAAACAAATCAAGAATATCCAGAAGAAATTTCTCTAGGGGGGAATGAAAGACAATAGAAAATGGCCTCCAGTGGATGGGAAAACCATTTGCACCCTGAAGGCTAAGGGAGGATTGGGCCTCAGAGGCCCACTTGATAACAATAAAGTTATAAGTGCAAAGATATGGTGGAGATGGGTGAACTATAAAGATGAACCATGGGCCAAACTGTGGCATTTGAAATATGCACCACCCTAGCCACAACAAACCCTAGTAAGGTTTAGAGAAAACCTACCAGGCTCCAGTATCTGGAAGACTGCCTAGGAAAACAGGGGGTTGGTTCAAAAACACAGCTTGTAGGAAGTTCAGAATGGCCAAAATGCAATATTTGCAAGTGAAGCTTTGAACCAGGAACTTGCTATCTCCTGTGGGGAATACACACCTCTATTATGCTCCTTCCTCCAAAATAACTCCATGGTTAAGGTTGCGGAATTCTGGGATAACGACAATGCAGACCAAAGGTTCAGAATATGGAAGGAAAAAACATGGTGGTAAGACAAAGCACCAGGGGAGGACATCGAAAGTTTTATATCAGAGCTCTATAAGAAAAGGTTCTCCAAGAATGAGGCTCCTGGAAAGCTTAGATGGGGGTATACGATCTCAGGAAATTTCAATCCAAAAGAAGCCCTAGGTTTGCTAACCGAAACCCAGAACATTGCTCCAGAAGCCAAATGGATTAAAATCTGGAAGGGAGGATGGGCCCAAAATCTCTGTTTTTTGCTGGCTGGTCATAAAACACTGCATCCTAACTTGGGACAACCTACAGGTCAGAGGATTCCATGGCCCATCCCACTGCTGCCTGTGCAAAGAGAATTTTGAGTCAATAAATCACTTGCTGGACGAATGCAAGATTGCTAACTCCTTATGGGAGAAAGGGGCAACAATATTCAGAAAAGATCACAGGCACAAAGGACAACCAGACATCACAATTGCTAACTAGCCCATAAACAGTTTCAAAAAAAAATTGTGAATCGCCTATGGGAAATTTTTCCAGGATTCACACTATGGGAAATTTGGAAATCTAGAAACAAACAAACTTTCAAGAACAAATCTAGGAAACTTGAAGAAATATGGAATTCAATTGAAACCCACATGAAAGAAAACATATCACTTCAATCATGGACACAGGAAGAAGTTTTAGCTAAAATAAATGAACGCGGTATTCTGCATGATCTTGGGATAGGAGAAATACCTCCCAACAACTCGATTGCTCGTTTGCATCCTGTGCATGCCTCCAATGCACATTTCTAGAATGCTCCCCCAGCAGGGACCTTCAAACTCAATGTAGATGGGGCGGCCAAAGGCAACCCAGGGCCTGTCGGATATGGAGGCGTCATCAAAAATTCGAAGGGGGGAATCCTAAGTCTGTTCTGGGGTTCCATAGGAACCAACACGAACAACATGGCCAAGATGGAAGGATTAATCAACATCTTAAATTGGGAAAAGAAAATGGATAAAACACCTTTGGTGGTGGAGGGCGATTCTCAGATCATAATTAGCATTGCTCGTAGACTTCAAGCAGGATCCTTAATGACCCAAGTTTCCAAAAATTGGAGATGGGAGAGCAGGTTAAGTGCCCTCAGGAAGATCCTTACAGGAGAGGAAGCCTTTCTGCTAACACATGTAAAGCGGGAAGGGAATAAGGTGGCGGATGCCATGGCTAATGCAGGGGTGGAGATCAATTTCTCTCTCCATGTAGAGGAAGATGAGGATGGCAGAAAAAACCATCAAATATGGAATAGTTGATCAAAGCTGGCAGATGATGATGCGAGGCAACACGTATTGCATTATGCATGTGAATGACAGATGGCTCCATGTTGTTCTGAAGGAAGGCAATTAGCTGGAGTGTCGACATCTAGGGAGGGCCCGCAAATGACTAGTCGATAAATTCGGCAAGACAAGTGAGTTTTCAATTGCCAACTGGAGTACGATAAGGCATGTCTTAACCCACGATTATGCTTGTCTTAATAGGTGGTACTCCCATGATAATTATTTCCTTACGCGCGGCCCTGGTACGGATCACGTGGAAGCCAAGCAAGGCAGACTCAAGTCTAGAAGGAGGGAGTGGCTTTATGTAAGATGACAGGGTCACCTTAAAGTCGGATCCATGGGAATGAGGAAGGTAGGAAATGCAGGTACAACACCTACCACTGAAATGGATATATCGATATCTATGATGGAGGCCCATAACCTTTGGCTTACCGCAAATCACAAGGATGCAAATCATTCGCAAAATGTGAGAGATCAGCTCGAGCGTGAAGAGTGGCAGGGCATTATGGCAGGGTCGAGGGGAGTTAAGGAAGATGGATACATGAGGAAAAATATGGCCTCAGATAGCCCTATTTAATGGCATTCGGAAGATTGTAAGGATCTATTCAAGTTTAT
This sequence comes from Pseudotsuga menziesii, assembly GCA_001517045.1. Classification (NCBI taxonomy): domain Eukaryota; kingdom Viridiplantae; phylum Streptophyta; class Pinopsida; order Pinales; family Pinaceae; genus Pseudotsuga; species Pseudotsuga menziesii. Next base: position 263,159 of record LPNX011176636.1, read on the forward strand.
GTTCATCCTTCTGCTTATGCCCACTGTTTTCCCGTGTGATTGCACCATGCCAAGGCTTTGGAGAGCTCAAGCTAGAACGAGAGGTCCTAATCAGGGTGGTAATCCCAATGATGCTTCTCCCAGTGCTAAAGAGGATTTGACGCCCCATGATAGGGGAATACCAACTGCTACTCCCTTCAACGAGGGAGACCAGTACATGGCAGAGACGCTAACTACTATCTAGGCGTTTATAGCTATCATGGAGATTGATCTCCTCCGAGAGTTTGAGGTGTTAATGGGATGCCCACTGCTTCCCAATCCATTGTGGACGGTGCACAACTTGCTCGCCAGAGACATCCAAGCCAAAATTCTTACTGCTTAGGGCATCTGCAATGCCATGGAAATTATCTGAAGAGGACAACAAGAAAGCACTGCGGGGTTTATACTTCTGGAGCAGTTAGCCCAAAATATGCTTGTCAACCCTGGTGTCGAATCTCCTAACCCAGGTAATACACCAGCTACTCTCCAGCTTCTACAATGCCACACCCTCAGGAGGATCAATCTCATAATCCACCCAGAGAAGCTGGAAGCTAGGGAGGGCCCTATGGGGGTTCTTGGGCCTTAGCGTCTCTCTGAGCAGCGTTGTTCATGGAGGTTTCCTTTTCTTTGGTCTATTTATCATCAATGATGTGTTCTAATATCGAGTTGTCTATGTAATAGGTCTTTCAGTGATGATAGACACCATTTTTGGGTTGTCTGTAGAGACATGCATTTCCAAGCCTGGTCATTTTCTTTGTTTTGTTAGAAGAGATAGGAATTTCTAAGCCTAGTCTCATTTGGATGAAGGTCAAGCTCTATCGACCTTGGGAATATCCCCTCTTTGTAACTTTTTGTATCATAATAGAATCTCCTACTTACTCAAAAAAAAAAAAATTGAATAAGCACTCTCTGAACAACTCAACCATTTGTGTGGCACTTCCATTCCCTGTGTTGTTGTTTGTCCGGCATTGGTTATAGTGAGTATTTCCCTTACATGTCCAAAGTATCATGATGCTAAGTATAAAAACAACCTTTTCCCTAGCCTTGTCAGTTTCATCCTTCACCTTTCACTAGCAAATTGAATACAACTATGAAGTGAGTATAGTCCTAAAAGTCTAGTTTGAGTAATAATAAATAAAGCCCTATATATGTATTTGGTTGATGTACCACCAGTGAAATGACTGCTACTTATTTTCATTGTTGCTTAAATGATTTGTAGAGCATGTCTTTTCCTTATAGCACTTGCAATAGATGGATGATAGTCTCAGTTATATTATTGGTATCTGATCATTTACAGGTGATTATATTGTCTATTGGATGTTGTTGATGATCAGGAAGAGACCTGGAAAGGGTATGAGTATAAACCCTATGTGGATTTGGACTCTCTGAGTCTAATGACACAATTTATTTTTAGTTTCGGGCACTTGCATAGATGATCAGGCTCATTTTACCTTTCTAATGCAGTTTTGCTTCACAGGATGATGTGTCTAAGCAGGGAGATGTTTTATTTGGATCTCCTAGGGCATTGTATGGGGCATAGTGGGTGCAACCACTTGATTGTACCATATTACCCCCATCCCAGAGAGCCTGGTGGGATCAGTTGGACAACACAAACACCCTAGGAGTCTGTTTTGGAAGGTTCACATTTCTCGAGGGAAATTAAAAAAATGATTAAATGGCTATTGAAGAAATCGATTTGGGATACTGAGGCAAGGAAATGACATGGGATTAGTCATTATGATGAGAATTATGTCCTCCACACCTTGTCCAGCAGTTGGAGCACCTGATTGGGCCCACACCTATTTTTTGGTCATTTTTGTATTATTTTCTGGAGCTTTTGGGAGGCTTACGATTTCCTCAAGGAGACACAAAGTCAAATAATTAAAATATTATATTATTTTATTGTGCCATGGGGAACCCATAGGGAGTTAGTTAACACTCCATGGACCCACCATGTGCTTCATTTATTTCTTGTTGAGTGGGGTACCCTCTTTATGGGTGATTTAGTCCACTTTGGTACTTTATGGTTATATTGATCCATGTGTTGTATGTTGAGCTCATCTCAACCATTGATTAGAATATTTTATCTTTTAATCTTAGCCACTCATGTTGAAAGTGGTTAGGATTTTGGTTCTCTCATTTCTATTTAAAGGAGAAAGCTTCCCATTTGTAAGGGGTCTTTGGCTCTTGGATCTGATTAATAGAAAGTTTTTTGTGGTTATTTTCTGGATCTACTTTGCATCTGATGTTCTTCGATGGTGATTGGAAATTTTTTTGCTTCCTAGAATTCATGAAATTGTTATGAGATCTATATTTTTGGGGATCATTGTCTTGTGTGCAGGAGGACGACTTCGTCTTGGGAATTTTTACAGGGGGACCTAAACTCGCTTGGATTGTCTTTGTTTTTTATCAGGGACTTTTCATTAGTGTTGTAGTGACCTATGATTTCTTCTTGCTATTTTTCTGCAGCATATAGTTTCTTTCTCATGTCACAGCAACTCTAATATGGTTGACAATTGTTGTGCAGGAGAGAGGGCGCATTGACTTCCTCGGGAAAACATTGGACATAGAGCTCGCTTCAATCTTCTCAAATTGATCGGGATAGCGATGATCATCATAATCAAGGAATCTACAAGAATTTCTAGGTAAGATATAACAAGGAAGTCTCTTATGTTCAGACCTCAATCCATTGTACCTGTTTTTCTTCAATTTTTCTGAAAAAACTCCTAAATAAGAAATATCCAAAAAATATTTAATCGGGGAACCACTTGATCTTTGACCAAACCATTTCTGGTTTTTGTATATCAGGCCTCCCCCTCAAGGCTGCCCTAATATTGACTAGTTTTCCCTAGATATGACTTTCTGACTACTCAAACCCCAGCGCCCCATTGAAAATTTGACTTTTTCCAAAAAATAATTTCATGGGTTTTTAGATCAGGTCTTCCTCATCCCAGAACACCCCCAACATTGAGCTAGTTCCTGTTGAGTATCCCTAGATCTGAAAAATGACTTTCATCCTCCTAGCCTCCCTCATCAGATTTTGACTTTTTCAGATCTGATTTTTCCTGAAATTTTCTTACTTGGGTTTGTACATTGGGCCATCCTAATCTCATTTCCACTCCAACGCTGAGCTGATAGTCTCTTGGTGGCTCTATATCTGTATATATGCCTCTCCAAACCCTAGCGCTAGCCCTCCTTCTGTTGATTTCCCTGTAACCTGAATCTTCCGAGCCAAATCCTTTTCTGGATCCATAAATCAGGGCATATCCAAAATGGGTTCACTTAAACATTGTGTTGATACTGATTCCATTACCCAAGACTGAACAGGAACTAATCTCCAAGCATAGCGCTAGCCCCTTGTTAACCTCTTTCTCTGAATTTTGACCGCTCCTTGGTAACTCAAGTAACTTGGCATTTTTATATCTCTCACTAAGTCTATCTCTTTGGTACTAGAGGGTCCCAAGCCTATCCTTACTCACCCTGTCTTAGTTACGTTTCCCAAGACAATGATTATCTTAATCAATTGCTAGTACCTTAACCCTAGATCTAGTATTACCCTTATAGGTCACTTTGGATCAACCCTCGTATGACTGAAGCCCTCATCCAAATCCCTAGTCCACTTAATACTATCATCCATAGATCTGGAGTTTCTAATTACCTTACACCTTACATACCTCATGTTAGAATAATCAACCCATAGTTAGCTACCTTAGACATTAATTAATCCAATTTTTGTCTTATTTGCCTAGTTTCCATATTCCACCTTATGCAAGTTGCCCTCCACATGTCCAAAGTGGTCAAACTTGATAAAATTGAGTCATGGAGTGCTTGGGAAACCAATTGGAATCAAATCTGCTTTATTCCTGGCCTTCCTAGCGCATGTCTGCTTTTTTTACTTTATTGCCTGCTTTTGCTGAGTTTTAAGGCAATTGGGAAAGTTTGACGATGTGAAGTTAACTTGTTTTTTGTCCTGATCATCCTCCACTCTTTTCTCCTAATAAAAGCATGTATGAGTTGTCCTTCCATAATCTATTATCTTACCTAATTTATTTTTCCAATTCGTGAGCTCCTAGATAGATTTGGAAACTGCTTTATGCACCTATGGGGGATTTGCTTAGATTTAGTAAGCCTGCTTTTGACCAAATTCGAATGGCATCCTTATGCATTCGAATATCTCATGTAATTATTTATTGTGGCAGCCTATGAATTCATAGGGTTGGCTATTGTACACTTATTCAATACAAATTAGTGTTCTGCTCCATATTCAGTCTCCTTTGTGTGTAATTTGCATGTGTAATTGGCAATTTTTGTGAGTGTAATTGTTCTAACACCTAGGTTCAATTTCCACATGGTATCAAAGCCTTTGTAGATCAATTTATATCCTTCCAATTTGTTATTGTGGGTTCGACATCATTGACTGGGAGCATTCTGCTAACTGAAGGGACAATTTCTGAGCTATGGATCAATCTCAGAAGATCATCTTGACTCCATTTAAATTCTTTGAATGGAAAGCAGAGATGGAGATACTGTTGAGAGTGAAAGGCCTCTACAGAGTGACTATGGCAACAGAATCAAAACCCAATGCAGTTGTAGAGAAAATTAAATGGCACAACAGGAGGGATGAGGCCTATGGTCTCCTATGTCTAAGCATATCTAGAGACCTCCTTTTCCATCTTGATGGATTAACATCACCAAATGAAGTATGGGAGAATATTTTTGAGCTTTTTGGTAAGACAGATGAGATGAGGGGACATCAAATTGAAAATGAATTGATCTCCCTGAGTCCCAATAGCTTTGAATCCCTGCAACTCTACTTTTCCAAGTTCAAAGCCCTTGTTTTGTAACTAAAACGATGTGGGATCGAAAAGAAGGAGGAGAAACTAGTTTTGGCCATAATCTCAAAGCTTGGCCCTAACTATTCAGTTTTTTTCTCGACCTTCCATGCCACAAAGTTGATAGCTCGACCCTGGAAAATGCCTAGCCTTGTAGATTTCATGGAATCTCTCACAAAAGAACAAGATAAATTGGTGATGATGGGCACCATCAAACCTTCCAAATACCAAGCTCTGGTTGCTGGAAATTTGAGGGTGGATTCAAAAGGAAAGAAGAAAGCTAATAAGCCACATGAGCAAAAGAGAGACAAGAACAAGTCTCCAGAGGAGCCCCAAGGTTCCAAGAAGAACACCCAGAAGAAGAAGAACAAAGGAGAAATGAGCAAGTGTGCATACTGCAGTAAGGGAAATCATCCTGAAAGCTCCTACATGAAGAAGCAAATTGACATGCTGACCCAAATCCTCGAGAAGAATGGCATCTCCCTTCCTAACAGCTCAAAGAAGAGGGAAGGAGGATCAAATTCAGAAGACAGAGACAGAGTTCATGCATTGGTTGTTGGCACATCAAGCTCACCTAGTTTCATCATTGATTCTGGAGCTTCAAGACATATGGTTTCAACCAAGGAGGAATTCACCTCACTTGACATGTCGAAAGGTCCACCAATAGTACTGGGAGATGACTCTCTCACTGAAAGTTTGGGCAAAGGGAGGATTGATCTTGACCATGGTAAGTTCAGCAATGTATTGTATGTTCTAGGTCTTGCCTCTAACCTCTTATCAGTGTATCAGATGACCCACACAAGGTCTCCAAAGAAGGTCATATTCTCCCCTGATGAAGTTGAGATCATAGATATCTCAAGTGGTAAATTCATTGCAAAAGGAGTTGCAAATCACACTTTGAAGGTATACATGTTCTCACACTTCCTACCCTACTCAAACCCCTCTGCTCTTCTGATTCATTCTAATGAGGCAAACAACCTTTGGCATGAAATATTTGGCCACCTTAATTACAAGTATCTTTCTGATATTATTGAAAAAGAAATGGTCATAGGGTTACCAAAGATTAAGTTTTCCAAAGGAGTCTGTCAAGGTTGCATCTTAGGAAAACACCCAGAGCATAAATTTGAGAAAGCTAGTCATGAGAGAACCTCTACACCTCTTGAGTTGATCCACAGTGATGTTGCTGGCCCATTTCCTCATATGTCAATGAGTCAAGCCAAATATGCATTGACATTCATAGATGACTTTTCCAAGTATTGCTGGGTTTACTTCCCTTAAACACAAGTCTGAAGTTTATGGCCTCTTCAAAGGCTTTAAGGCTTTGGTTGAAAACCAGTCTGGGAGGAAACTCAAGGTCCTCAAATCTGACAATGGTGGTGAGTATGTCAAGTCTGATTTCATTCAATATTGTGCAGATTGCAGGTATTCAGATGCAACATTCTATCCCTTGCACACCACAACAAAATGGTGTTGCTGAGAGGAAGAACAGATCACTGAAAGAGATGGCAACCTGCATGATGGAGGCTAAGAATTTGCCACCAAAGTTTTGGGCCGAAGCTATAAACTGTTCATCCTATATTTAGAATAGGGTGCCTCATAAACAGCTTGATGGTATGAGTCCTTTTGAAGCATGGAGTGGGCACAAGCTAGATGTGACCCATTTCAGGATTTTTGGCTCAAGGGCTTGGGCTAGAATTCCAACAGAAAAGAGGAAGGCTTTGCAGCCCCAAAGCCAAGAGTGTCTATTTTTTGGGTACTCTAAAGATTCAAAAGGGTACAATCTGATCAATTTGAGCACAAACAAAGCCTTCATTGAAAGGAGTGTTCAGTTCCAAGAAGAGCCTTTAGCAGCAGTAGAAGTTGGAGAATCCTCTTCACCACCAGAACCATTGAATGTAAGTGAAGAGATAGTTGATTTTGTTGATTCTGATATGTATAATAATAATGATTTAATTTCAGATCCTAACAGTCCTACAAGACCAAAATGGGCAGCAAAGACCATTCATGCAGCTGGAGAACTAGCTGGAAATCCTAATGATCCTAGGAGGACTAGATCTCAGTTTGAGAGTGCTCTGTGTGTGAAAGACACTTTGTTTGCAGAGAAATGCTATCTAATGGTTGAATCAGATCCACAGACATATGAATATGCAGCACATGATCCAAGATGGCAAACAACCATGAAATAAGAGTTCATCTCACTCCAGAAGAACAACACTTGGGAGCTGGTTGATCTTCCCCTAGGGAGGAAGCTAGTTCAGTGTAAGTGGGTTTACAAAACCAAATTTGCTGCTGATGGTTCACCTTTGAAATATAAGGCCAGATTAGTAGCCAAGGGCTACTCACAGGTACATGGCATAGACTACAATGAGACCTTTTCACCAGTGGCAAAGATGGACTCCATCAGGCTAGCCTTAGCCATTGCAGCTTCGAAGCAGTGGGAGGTACATCACATGGATGTGAAGTGTGCTTTCCTAAATGGAGGATCTTACTGAATATATTTACATGCAGCAGCCTCAAGGATTTTCTACGAATCCATCTCTTGTGTGCAGGATAAAGAAATCATTGTATGGGCTTAAGCAAGACCCCAAGGCTTGGTATTCCAAGATTGATAGCTTTCTGCTATCATTGAATTTTGTTTGATGCAAGTCATATCCAAATGTCTATTTGAAGCTGATTCATGGTTCATTAATGATTATTTTCTTGTATGTTTATGAACTTCTCATTATAGGAAGCTCAAAGGATGAAATTGCCTCCCTGAAGGATGCAATGAACCATGCATTCTCTATGACTGATTTGGGGTTATTGAGCCAATTCTTGGGGCTCGAGATTTCTCAAACCAAAAATGGAATCAAATTACATCATTCCAAGTATGCCTTGGATTTGCTGAACAAATTCAACATGAAGGATTGCAAGCGAAGCAAGACTCCCTTCCTTTCAGGAGTTAAGCTTGAAGAAGCTGATTCTTCACCTGTGGTAAACAATACACTGTATAGTCAACTGATTGGGTGTTTGCTATACCCTACACATACTCAACCTGATATTTATTATGTAGTAAGTGTGGCTTCAAGATACATGGATCAGCCTCATGAGATCCATTGGAGAGCAGCCAAAAGGATCCTTAACTTTGTTCAGGGAACAAGGACACATGGGATCTTCTATAAAGATAAATCTGATCTTGATTTGATTGGGTTTACTGACAGTTATTGGGAAGGTGACAACACAGATCAAAATTAAACATCAAGATATGTGTTCATGCTTGTTGAAGGACCAATCAGCTGGTCAAGCAAGAAACAGAGTGTCGTTGCACTCTCATCTACAGAAGCAGAGTACAGAGGAGTTGTAAATGCAGCAACTCAATGTTTATGGTTGTAGGGGTTACTTGGTGAGTGTGGCTTCGAATCAAAATACTCAACTACTATCTATTGTGATAATCAGAGTACCATTTGAATCTGCAATGATCCAGTTCAGAAACAGAGAACGAAACACATTGAGATCCATATGCACTACATCAGACAGCTTGTGCATGATGGCACCATTAACCTACTCTTCTATTCATCTTCGGAACAAGTACCAAATATCTTCACCAAATTTTTTTGTGAGAAGAAATTCAGCAATCTCAAATCATTGCTAGGGATTGCTGATCATGCTGTGAAGCATGAGTGATGACAACATTTCCAAATTTTGTTTTACTGTCCATGTTTAAGGGAGGATTTTTCCCACTGGGTTTTTGCCTCTTTCCTTGGTTAAATGGACATGCAGTATGTAAAGGGTCACTAAGCCTTGTTGCTAGGCCCTATAATTTTCTGATATTTTACTCATAAGTCAAGATTAAGGGGGGGTGTTAGAATAATCAACCCATAGTTAGCTACCTTAGACATTAATTAATCCAATTTTTGTCTTATTTGCCTAGTTTCCATATTCCACCTTATACAAGTTGTCCTCCACATGTCCAAAGTGGTCAAACTTGCTAAAATTGAGTCATGGAGCACTTGGGAAACCACTTGGAATCAAATCTGCTTTATTCCTGGCCTTCCTAGCGCATGTCTGCTTTTTCTGCTTTATTGCCTGCTTTTGCTGAGTTTTAAGGCAATTGGGAAAGTTTGACTAGGTGAAGTTAACTTGTTTTTTGTCCTCATCATCCTCCACTCTTTTCTCCTAAGAAAAGTATGTATGAGTTTTCCTTCCATCATATATTAGCTTTCCTAATTGATTTTGCCAATTCGTGAGCTCCTAGATAGATTTGGAAACTACTTTATGCACCTATGGGAGATTTCCTTAGATTTAGTAAGCCTGCTTTTGACCAAATTCGAATGGCATCCTTATGCATTTGAATCTCTCATGTAATTATTTATTGTGGCAGCCTATGACTTCACATGGTTGGATATTGTACACTTATTCAATACAGATTAGTGTTATGCTCCATATTCAGTCTCCTTTGTGTGTAATTTGCATGTGTAATTGACAATTTTTGTGAGTGTAATTGTTCTAACACTTGGGTTCAATTTCCACACCTCAAGCCATAATTGATCTGATCTGGTGTCTAGCTCTAATCTCTCTTGTTGGGAGTAGATCTGAGTCTCCCCCATTGTTATTTTGGACTTAGATAACATAAAGTGAAGACTGCCTTGATTGGTGTGACAACCATCCATTTGGGAGTCTAGCTAGTCTTGGTTCCACCTGCTTAGTTGCTTGCCCCTCTACCATCCATCCTGGATCCAACTCACACAGGAAACTACAAGGTTGGTGACAACACCTATGACTATGGTTCTGAGTTATTGCACATGGGTAGGAGTTTCTGAAATTGTATTTTTAAGAATTTATTTTGTTGGGGTGCATTCCTGTTGATTGAGGAAAATTTATCTTTCATTGGGTGAATTTATCTTTCCTCGGGACCTTTTATAACTTCATGAGCCAATTTCAATATGCCTAAGGATTTTTTGACCATTGTTGGAAGAAGTGAAATATGCCCGAGGAATTTTAAATTATTGTTGGATGAATGTAGAGGTACCCAAGGAATTTTTATCAGTGTCAGTGCATTTTAATCACTTCCTGTAAAATATACAAGTGTCTAGGACATTTGTTATCATTGTTGGGAAAACTTAGAAGTCCATGTTATGTTTTTTATCAATCTATAGGTGCTTTTAATGGGAAAATATAGAAGTGCTCAGGTTGAATTTATTTTTCTTAAGTCAAATTGATCACTGCCTGGTAAAATTGATCAATATTGGGCATTTTTATTAATGCTCGGTAATTTTTTGAGGTTCCTAGTACATTTGTTATCACTATTCAGCAGATTCAAAAGTGAATCAAGCATTTTTTTGTGTTGTTGGGCCATTTTTATCATTGTTTGGTGAACTAAGAAGTTCCTGGGGGGGATTTTCATCAATGTTGGGGATTTTATATTGTTTCCTGGTGAATCTAGAATTGTCCGAGGAATTTTTAATCATTACTGGGTGAATTCAGAAGTGCATGATGTTAAATATAGTGAAGGTGCGAGATCCATTCTTTGAATGGAACCCTAGTTGGTTAACTAGGGCTTCTGATTAGTTAACTAGGAAGTGTAAGTCCCATGCATGTACCCAGGGGCCCCCAACAATATATTTTGGTTTTTGGTCTGGGACCAAGCAGGTTGATTCCATGGCAAAGTCCATAGTATGTGGCTAGGGCCCCTATCTAAATCTAGGTAATTGTGTCCAGGGACCAGATATTTTCTTGGTCATGAGGACCAAGCAAATCCTGTAGGAAAACACAAATACATCCTAGTTTTGGACCAGGCGGACTCTTGGTCTAGGACCAAGTAGGTCCTCTAGTTGTATTTTGGTCAATTAACCAAGATGATTATGTTTGATTCCCTTCTATCCTAGATGAGATAGGTTATTCCTTCTAGGGATTGTCCAACCCTTGATGATGTCACTATAACTTGACCATTAGGAGTAGTCAGGAGGACCAGTCGATCACATCATCTAGTTTGTACCTTCCTGATATGGTGATGATAAAACCTCCAGTTATTGTATGAAACACTTGTGGACCACTCTGAGAGAGAGAGATACAAATTTTGTTTCTTATCCTTGTGGGTAAAAGGGTTTTCTTCCCACCTTGTCGGTACACCTTTGGTCTTGTGAGTAAAAGGGTTGTCTTCCCACCTTATTGGTACACCTTTGTTCTTGTGGGTAAAAGGGTTGTTTGCAAACCTTGTTGTGACACCTCTTGTTGACTTGTGGTTAGCCTTGCAATAGAGGAAATTTCAACTCAAAATGGGCCTCCCAAGGAAAATTAATAAAATAATAGTTAAAATAATAAAATAATATTTATTAATTTTTTAGGAAGAAAAGAAAAAAATACTTTTTTGTTTGTATTTTCGACAGATCTCCCTATGTTTTTACTTAAATTTCGATTGAGAGAGCTCGTTGGATGTAGAATTAAATTCCACATCCAACGATTACCCACTCGGCATACTTTTGACGGGCCCCGCTACCCCAAAAACAAGAAATACCTGAAAAACGTGATGATGACATCTCGAGCTCTCTCAATCGAAATTTGAGTAAAAACATAGGGAGATATGTCAAAAATACAAACAAAAAAATAGTTTTTTTTATGATACCTATCCCCAAATTTATATTAAAAAATTGTTTAAGAGGTGCTCCCTTTTTTAATTTTAAAGCATTTTGATTGGATAATACATGATGACATGGAATTTGTATGATTTTTGGAAGGCCCATTTTAAATTGAAATTTCCTCTAATGTCTTTGGCTTGGGCTTGTGTTGAACTATCCCTTATTGATCCTATCTAATAACAACCATATTTAGTGTGGTACCTTCACCCTTTGATTATGTTGGCTTAACATTAAGTTATATTTTATATTTGTCAACACTCCTAATGTTATGACTTAATTTTCAATTAACATTAAGATATATTAACCCTAATTCAATGAATAATTATAAGGAAGACTCTTCTACAAGTCATTAAAAGATAATAATAAAAAAGCCTAAGAACTCATTATGAATGTGTCTTGAAGATGAAATTTGATCTGATAGTTTATGTCTGATCTAGGGTTTGATGCTTATTTATGTGGGTGATGTCTAGGGTTTCCAACATTTTCTTGATTTGGATTTCGACTAGCCAATTGCTTCTCCCTCCTTCACACATGCGAGCCATAATCTTGTAAACCTTGTCTCCGGGATGTCATACCTTGTTTGAGGGTTCTTGAAGGTGTTGAATGTGTCGTTGTTTTTGTATGGGTTGTTTGAGGAAACCGCTTCCTGATTGATTTTTTTGTTGTTTTTTAGGGCAGCCACTACATGTTTGACTACGTTTGAGGGTCACCACCTTTCTTGGACTATATTTTTGCTTTGCTAGGGAATGTTCCACCTTGATTGGACTATTTTGTGTGTTGTTAGGGAAGTCACCACCTTGCTTCGACTATTTTGGGTGCTTCTAGAGCAGTTCCCACCTTTCTTGAACTATTTTGGTTGTTGCTAGGGAATCCACCACCTTTCTTGGATTGTCTGAGTGTTATTAGGGAAGCCACTAACTTTACAGATTGTTGTTGGACTATTTATATTGGATACTACTTGGTTGGAATATTGTCGATTGTTGTTTAGGGAACCATTTTCTTGTGTGGATGTTGTCACTGTTTGCATGGACTGTGTTTAAGGTATATCCATTACTTGTGTGCAAGTTTCCATTACTTGTGGGGAATTTTTGAAGTACCTATTGACTCCTAGTGGCTGTCATCCAGTGTTGTAGCCTTATTTGAGGATTTTATCCAATGTAGTGTGGGTTTTGTGGGTGTCATTCACTGTTGGGAACTTGTTTACTATGTTGGTAAATTATTAGGGTTGATTTTGGATATACTATACCCGTAGTAAGTTGTTGCACCTTTTACTATATGTTTCCAACCCTGATACCCATTATTTCTCTCTCTCTCTCTCTCTCTCTCTCTCAAGTATGTTCATGATTTTATTAGTACTATTTTACTGCTTATGTGCTTTTACAGTGTATTTTCCAGATGTTATATTTTGTTCCAAATCCTAAATTTAACACAATGATCTTATTGAGTGTTAAAGTTGAAAGGGATGAGAATTATATATTGTATTTGCTAGAATTTTACTACTGGTGTACTTTTTATTTCAGTATTATTATATAGCTTAAATTTGTATTAAAGTACAAGTTTGTCAAATTTTATGAAAAACCGTAAATATTTAACACATAGTGGGTTATTTATCAATAGTTGGGCATTTTAACAGTGATGGGGCATTTTATAAACATTGCTGGCAAAATGCTAGTTTCCTGAAAACATTTTCCTCTCGGTTGAGTGGTGGACATATGTTTTGGGGTGTCTTCATTATATAGCTAGTGATAATACTTGACATGAGGTAAATCTTGAAGAAATATCCATGTATAAGACTCAAAACAATTAACAAGAGTAATTTTGTATACATGGTTTGTGTTGGTGAGTTGAAAGGGATATAAGTCCCACGATTACAGACCAAACTAAGTGTTCCTTTATCCTCCACATTCCTAATTACATACCTAACTTATGGCTTCTTCATGAGAACTAATTATATTTGCATGTGATTTATTGCTTTAATCTTAAGCTTTTGCATTAGTAATTTATGCTTATATCCATTGTTGTGATGGAGTTTTACCTTAATTTGATTTATTCTTATCCTTTTTATGTGTCCATAACCCCCTTACAAATTTCCCCTTAATGCTACCATAAATACCTTTATCCCTAATGTGTCTACAAAATTTTATATTTTCCATGTGTGTGATTGTGATTTTTGTACTCTTTCATGTAAATAAATACAACTATGTTGTGTAGTTCCAAATTCTTAAGAGAATATTTTTGGATTCCAATCCATAATGCAATTTCTCTACAAGTTGTGCCGAATTTTTCCTATAAATTCCCATCCTTTTTAAACCCCTAGTGATACTTGACATATGAATCTCTACTAGGGGAACTCTTTCCATTTATAGTATTCAAAGTTATGATCTAGGCTATATTTGGGTATTTTTATTCCACCAACTCTTTTTGTCACCTATTATTTTCCATCCCTTTCTTATGGATGTTCCATTCTTTAATCAATGTATAGGTACAAAGGGAAATTTTGTGTGTAAGGAGTAAATTTACTTGTTTTGAATCAACAAGCTTCCATAAGCATCAATTTTCATGAAGGTGTTTAGGATGATGCTCTTATTTACCCATTTAACTAAGCAATATATCCCTATCTTAGTTGTTTTTTTAGATTAGCTAATATTTATATTTCCATGAAAGATTCGCAAAAAAAATTACAAGGTTCTACAATTCTGTGAAAGATACACCAGGATTTTATGAGGTTTTTTAATTTTGTTAAAGATTCGCTCGGATTTTGCAAGATATAATTAAATGAAAGATTCACCAAGAAATTATATATACATATTATATTATTGATAATATATCCCTAACACATCTATGTGTATCATAGGGATTTGCTCAAATATTATACATATAAATTTACGAGGAGTTCTTATAATTATCCATGTTGAGAAATATTGTAGAATTTCTGAATGGTTTGATGCAACCATAGATATTTTCGAAGAAACAAAACTACCACCACCACCACTATCACCATGATGAAGAGATCAATTGTGATGATATAATCCCCTTTATTCCATGGGAAATATTAGAAAATAACTTCAATGTTTTAATTGTTTATCAAATTAGGTGTGGAAATTTGATGTAGGAGCATCAACCAACAATTTGAAAAAACAGTTCCCTCAAATACATTTATTAAGGAAGACTATTTTTCAAATTTTTTTTGTAATATCAAACAATGTATCTCTAGCAAATATTCTATTAGTCACAATAATTGATACTTATATTAATGATAAGTGCATATTCATAAACTTCGATCGTATCTTAGGTTGGTTAGTTTTCATTAATGATTCTATAAGAAAAACTACCATATGAAAACTAACATGTGTTAGCTTTCATTCATTGTGCGATGTTGTTGTTAGAAGGAAATATAACATGCGTTAGAACTCCTTCATCGTGCTAGAAGGAAAACTACATTATCATTCATATGAAATATTACACACACTACCTTTGGTGACATTGTGTTTGTGTTAGAAGGAAAAGGACCATATAAAAGTTAACACATGTTAGCTTTGATGACAGTGTGATTGCACTAGAAGGAAAACTACAATATGGATGATAACAATCGTTAGCTTTCATTCATTGTGCATGTTGTTGTCAGAAGGAAATGTAACACGTGTTATATTTCATTGATTGTACCTTATTGTTATTAGAAAGAAATCTAACATATGTTGCATTTCCTATTCTTGTTAGAAGGAAATCTCACACATGTTATCTTTCATACATCATACAATGTTGCTATGAGAAGGAAAGCTAACATGCGCTAGATTCCATGTTGTTTTTAGAAGGAAATATAACATGATTTAGATTTCATGTTGTTGTTAAAATCAAAGCTAGCATGCATTAGATCCCCTTCATTATTCTAGAATAAAAAATACCATATGAAAGATAACATGTGTTAGCTTTGATGATAATGTGGTTGTGGTGGTGTTGCTTGTACAACATCAAGAGTCATTCTCTGAGACTTGTGTTTTATCAAGTTAGGGACTTCTGTGGTATCAAGTAAGGAAATTTTGTTGTATCAAATCCTATCTATGTCCTTATGTATTGAGGTGGGATTCATGTACTGTGATATTTTGTTGTATCAAGATTAGAGTCTTATGTTGTATCAAGACTATGGACTTGTGTTGTATCAAGTATAGACTTATGTTGTATCAAGTCAATGATTCTCATAGGTGTTACCCTATGAGAATGGATCTTCAATTATGGAGATGAATTTGTGTTGTATCATGTGGTTATACTATTTGATATATTGCTATTCATGGTCACTAAGTGATATAAGTCTCCTTTAGGGATTAGATACCCATATAGTGAATTACTTTTATGACTATATGGCCCATGGTAATATATATGATCATCAATATGTATGGAATAATTCTTGTGAGTATAATAGATAAGATGGATAATTAATACATATATGGACCATGCATTAAGTATTTAATGATAATGAGATAAAGCATAGAGAAAGAGAAAGAGAATTTTCCCATGCAAATGTATGAGTCAACTCAAGTTATAAATATTTAGTAAAATATGTCTTCCTCAATCAATGCCTAAGTCAAATCATCAACTAAACTATTAATGAAAGTAATCAGTTAAGTAAAGAGGTCCCTACAAAATTTAATAATATAAAATGTGCATGGATGGTACTAAGAGTGAAGGGTTGATAACACTTAAGTTATCCTATTAACTAAGTGATCAATAGTCAGTTAAAGATTGAGTTCGGTTCACATTCAATTAACAATCAATTCAAGTAAAGTTAACATTTAGTTCAAGTCTGTAAATGTTTAGTTTAAGTCAGTTAGCATTCGATTCAAGTAAATTAACATTCAATTCAAGTGGGTTAACGTTCATTTCAAGTAAGTTAACATCACAGTGGATTCACTCAATGAATCTCTAACATAGCAGATTCATTTGTGGCATATGAAAAAATACCCCTAATTTCAATAAATATTGAAAAATACCTCCCAAAATCATTTGTTAACCCCCTCCCATTATGCCTTTCCCATTTAAAAAAAAAAACCCTATTTTCTCTATATATTGTGTCTATCCATTTTTTCATTTACATTTTTTATACCCCTTTATATTTCTACCTATTATATTGACATGATACCCCTATTATGACCCCACATGCATTCTACAATGCACCTTGCTTATTTCGATGTACATTGTGGATGCACGTTGCTTCACCCACAATGCAATTAATCAACCACATATTATTATTATTTGTGGCATCTAATGGTCTGATGAAGATATGGGAAATCACTGCTTGTATGCCACTAGATCCAATGCACATAGTACAAAATTTAGATTTAATGTTGCAGACCCACAATTACTGACTAAGCCTCTTGCGGGTTGGGTATACAATCCCCCAAGGCATGTAGCAAGCACTAGGAGGTTGAATAAGCCTCCCAAGGCCTATAATAGGCACTAGTGGTTGGGTATCCAAGCCCCCAAGGTGTAACGAGGGCCTATACCAGGACTTGGGAGGATTAGAGCCTACCAAGGAAACCATCAGCATCATGGAATACTCGTTGTTTATTATTAGACTGCTGCAACATGAAGAGTCATCCTCAAACCCAAAAATAGCCAGGATGGCCTCATAGCTACAATGTTACAAGAAAGTCTCCCACTTCCACATCAAACAACCCTAAACTTACTCGAAAATAATATGGCAAATGTTAGATCCCTTCTCCCTAAGAGAAGCATGATTCTAAATCACAGTGGGGGGGGACCACCTAAACCCAATGTTTCATTCCATGATTGTTAAGTATAGTGTGGACATGTCTTGGTTGATGAATATAGGTGCTGGAAGGGGGAGGTAATTTTTACACCCATCAAGGATGAACCAAAATAAAGGAAGGGGTTTCTCAATGCTCACTACCATTCCTCGTCACCTCACTTGGACTTTCATTAGATGTTGAACTCTAGCTACAACACAAGCTATACAATCATATCATTGAAGTCAAAGACTCATTCTAACTTGTTATTTATTCAATCACCATTTCATCAACATTTTAAATTAGTATACATGCCAAACATCATCCTTTGAAATAAATGATATTGGGGCTTGAGTATACTATTTGATCATCATACAGAAATTGATTATTGTATCAAGTGTCTAGTAAGTAGGTTATTGCTTGAATTTGTAGGCTTGAGGTAAGGAACACCATTTCCACATCTTAAATACATTTCTTTTGGAAACATCAACTCTTATGATGAAAGAAATGATTGTTATTTGTATTTATTTTTCCACTAAAAATAGCTACAACTTCTCGTACTGGAGCTTGAAGTGGAACTCTTCCATTTGGAAGTGGAAAATAGGTACAACTTCTTGTTTGGAGCTTAAAGTGGAATACGATTCTGAATGAACTTACTCTATTTGAAACTGATTTTTTGGTTTTGGTATGTGAGTTGATCTTCCCACAAAATGAGATTTTTTATGACTACGTCCTTTTCACATTTAGGTTGAGGAAGTGTTGTAGACAACAAAATTACATAAGTATGAACATTAAACCCGATTCATTTAAAATAAAGAGATCTGCAGCAAATGAAACCAGGGAATCCATGAGCAAAATATGTTGCAATTTGTTGGGAAAATTACTAATGCAAACTTTGTTTTTTTCCCTTCCTCAACTTATGATCTTCATATATTTCATGAGGAAAATGCTAGACTAGCATAAAATTGTTGATCATTTTGAAAATCAAATTCAAGCATCTCTAGCAACTTCTTGTTTGTCATCTTTGTAAAAACATGCAAGATGCTAGAAAAGAGTAATCCCTTATTAATATCTTAAACATGATCTATCCATAATGTAATTATTCATAAACAAGTACTCAAAGAAATTGAATTGTTATCAATCTTTTCAGGTAATGCTTATGTTTTGTCCTTTAAGTGCTACTCCAATGTATGACCTTCTTTTCCTTGGCCTCTCCCTCCATACAAATGGTATTCATGTGCTTGTACAAAGGGTTAGTTGTCTGCTTCATTCTGCATGCACTAGGGTGCCATCTCATCCAAAGTTAAGGTATCTTTTTGTAGTATGTATGTGCCTTGATATACACAACAAAATTCAGCCTATTAAAAAAACACCAACACAACATTTTTCTCCCTACTTGTTCATGGTTGGGACAATATGTAAAGTGAACTACCTAATTTTTAAAATGCCAGTTATGTAGCATTGCAACATTGAGTAAGGGTTATATGTCTAATATGAAAAAGAGTTATGTCCCATTATGACATTCATTAAGGATTAAAAAATTATATATACATCAACAAAACCGAAGATGTGACATTCATGTTAATCACGGATTATGTTGCATTCTAAAGTTTATTAAGGTTATGTTGCATTGTGAAATTCATCTAAGGGTTATGTTGCATTTATATGTGTATAAATAAATGGTATATTTGACAACGCCTAAGATGTGACATTTGACATTAATCAAGGGATTATCACATTGTGATCTATATCAAGTGTTACGTTTCATATAAATGTTCATCAAGGGTTATATCGCATTATGACATTGGCCATGGGTTATATGTCTAATATGAGCAAGGGTTATGCTATGTTCTGACATTCATTAAGAATAAAAAAATCACACACACACACACACACACATATATATATGTATGTATATATATGTGTATATATGTGTATATGTGTGTGTGTGTGTGTGTGTATATATATATACATACATGTGTATATACATGTATATATATAATAATAATACTCAGGATAGTGGTTTAACTAGGCCAAATTGACCAAAATGAGTGTGTAAGGTGGTAAATGTCTCCAACACCCCCACTTAAGCTATACTCAGAGGAGTTAGAAAACATAAATGCATAAAAATGCTAGGGCCCTAGAAAATAAGGCCATAGGTCACCCTATACAATGCTGAAACTGAAACAATGCACTCAACTGAATCAGAAATATAAACAGCTGCATGGTGAAAATTGGACCCATGTAGAGCAACTGAAATCATCTGAAAAGAGAGGAAAGGTTCTTGAGGATTTGAACCATGTGTAGAACACTCAAGAAACTGATATGTTACGGCCTTGAACAGTAAACCATGAGTGGTAAAATCAGCCCCAATTCTTAGGAGCAAGTGTCCAAGCGGATGCATAATGTCTTCCTCTTTACTAGTTCTGTGAGGAGATGAGCATGTGACCAAAGGTAGAGAAAACCTAGGACTGTGGAGAGTGAACGCTTGAGCTCCATAATCTGATATAGTTTCTGAAATAGACAATGCATCACATAATAAAATATCAGCAACCTCATATGAGGAAACTAACACCAAATCCCCATCAGCCGTTTTGAAGAGAAAGTGCGGTACTTAATTTTTCACACCGGAATTGGTGAGAGCAGCTACAAGCATGACTAAAAGCCTTTTGATTTTAAAATATGAACCAAATAATATCATATCAGAAAGTAAATCAGATCCAAATAAGTTCACAACAGATCCAAAACTGTGAAATGAAATCAAATCCCCAGCAACAATATTGTAGGAGATTTGCGGTACTTGTTTCTTCACACCGTTGATGAGAACAACTACAAGTAGTACTGAAGGTTTACGAATTTGATATATTAAACCAAGAAATATCAAATCATATCTAAATAATATCATATCAGATCCAATAAGTTTAATATCAGATTCAAATAAATGGTTAACCGAGACGGTGGATGCACAACTTTCTTTTTCTTCAAAATTCTGAATTTTGGCGTATGCAATCCTGCAGGAATTTGCTGGAAAATCTAGATCATGGGGAGTGAATGGATCACTATGGTAATCTGATATTTCTTCCAAAATATCCAAGGAATAACATATTTTCACACCAGTAGCAACATTAGAGGGAGAAAAATCATATTTCTCTTCACTTTTGGAAGCAATTACTGGCAAATTTTGCATAGAATTCAAAGGAAAATCACTGGAGAGTGTTTGCATGGAAATGCAGCAGTGTTTTTCTTCAATATCATAGATTTGAATGTATTCTTCTATTTCACCCATATGAGGAGATGAGATATCATAGATCTCACAAACTTCTAGGGCATCATGAGAAGGAGTCACTGCAAGGAGACTTTCTTCAATTCGAATTGACTGTGTAGAAGATTTTGCTTCTTATTCATCTTGAACAACTTCATCAGAGAGAGTAGAAGCTGAGACTTTTGAGTAAATAAATCTTGTGGTGCTGGACGTGATCTCCAAAGTTCTATTATGATCCTCATTGTGCTTGCCAAAGGTTCTATCCAATTTTGTCCAGAGATCCTTTGGGTATTCAGCAGAACCAATAAGGTAGCGCAAGCTAGGAGAAAGGGCCAGACATATTGCTCCAAAATCTCTATCATCGTCATTTACCCAGTCATTCTCATTCTCATAAGACTCTTTTCCAAGTCCAATAGATACCTCATAGAGACCTTTTCTCTTCAGAGATGCAATCATCTTCAACTTTCATTCTGAATAGCTTGTAAATGGGGTGAGAAGAGGGACTGATGAGTCCATTCAAAGTTGTACCTATTAAAACCTGCAAATCACAACAAAAGGGGCACCGTAAGGTCAGAGAGCCTGCACATTTTAGGCTTTCATCATAGCCAACATAGTTGATCAAGCAAGATTGACCAACAATTTCCTTACTTGGGGTATTAAGTGGTAAGCCTTAGCTTCTGGTGTAGTGCTGGAATTTTTTAGATCTGCTCAATTTTCATGCAAGATTTGTCAAAAACCTTGTTTTTGAGAGATCTAAGCTTCATCCCACCATGATATATGATACCATATTAATTTGCCACAGTAATCTAGGGACTAGAACTCAATCTCATCAAAGATTAATAACAATAAGACATGAAAATGGTGTAATAGTGCTACAAAATGAGTAGCCGCTTTGTATATTCACACAAAGAATGAGTAATACAATATAATGATCATGCTACAAGCATGAATGAAAAAGAAATTTGAATTCCCAAGGAGGTCATTCGAATTGAATGAGTGAGTCTAGCTTAACTAAATGTAAGCCACAGTCAACACTCAAGTTAACCACTGATCAAAACCCTAATTGACTCAACTGAGCCCTAACTGAAGTCAGAGTGCAATAAATGACTGATTCTAACTGAAAGAGGTTAGACACATGTCACAACAAGCCTACCATCAAGTGGTAGCGCATCAATAACTCCAATGAACCCCAATGAGGTTAACTGAAGTGTAATTGAACATCAGAAGTGGTTGGAGGTGCCTCTGTTGACTCCAGTTCATTAAATAATCAATTTAATGATGGATGGTGCCTTCACTACTCTGTTTAACTAATTGTAACCATCAGTTAGCAATATGGGGCATTAATGACACTCAGATCACCCCTAGAGTGCTCCAGTTAGCCTCTCTGAATGTAGGAGAAGGCTAAGTTAGCCTCCTTGACTGAAGGTAGGCGTGGGTGTGATCTAGCTGATGTCATCTAGTGCTCCT
>LPNX011176636.1:285856-332688 GCA_001517045.1 Pseudotsuga menziesii
ATATACATGTATATATATATATATGTGTGTGTATATATATATACATATATATAGATATATATATATGTATACATATGTATGTATGTATGTATGCATATATATGTATATATACATGTATACATGTATATGTTGGAGACATTTACCACTTTACACACTCATTTTGGTCAATTTTAATATATATATATGTGTGTGTGTGTGTGTGTGTTGGATTTTGACGTTCATAAAGGAATATAATGGATTACAACATTTATCGATACTTATGTTGGATTGCAACATTCCTCCATAGTGAATTCCTTAATAGTTTTGTTGCATTGGGACATTCATCGTAGTGGTCGAAACATTTATTCATGGAAGTTGAAATGCATCATTCCCCAATGCTTGTCTCACATTATTCACCGTCATGTTGTAAGAGTTTTCTTTATATATATATTTGTTTGACAAAATAAATGGTTTAAACCATCCACATTCTACATAGTAATGTCGTAATGATTTATGGTGTGTGTTGGTCGAAACATTATTCATGGATGTTGAAATGTGGATGGTTTAAACCATCCACATTCTACATAGGAATGTGACATTTGACATTCATCAAGGGATTATCACATTGTGATGTATATCAAGTGTTACGTTTCATATAAATGTTCGTCAAGGGTTATATCGCATTATGACATTGGTCATGGGTTATATGTCTAATATGAGAAAGGGTTATGTGATGTTCTGATGTTCATTAAGGATTAAAAATTGAAATATATGTGTGTGTGTGTGTGTGTGTGTGTTGGGTTTTCATGTTCATAAAGCAATATATTGGATTACAACATTTATCGATACTTAGGTTGGATTGTGACAATCCTCCATGGTGAATTTCTTAATAGTTTTGTTGCATTGGGACATTTATCGCAATGGTCGAAACATTTATTCATGGATGTTGAAATGCATCATTCCTCAATTCTTGTCTCACATTATTCATCATCATGTTGTAAGAGTTTTCTTTATATGTGTGTGTGTGTGTAGTTGTTTGGCAAAAGAAATGTTTCAAACCATCCACATTCTACATAGTAATGTCGTAATGCTTTATGGTGTGTGTTGATCGAAACATTTATTCATGGATGTTGAAATGTATCATTCCTCAATGTGTGTCTAACATTATTTTCCATCATGTTGCAAGAGTTTGCTTGATATATATATATAGTCATTTGAAAAAATAAATGGTTTAATCCATCCACATTCTACATAGTAATGTCATAATGCTTTATGTAATGTCCCAGTTTTGACCCCGTTTGCATGATGTATATATTGTAATTAATCGTGGTGAGGAGCTCTAGGAAAAAGCCCCACCATCGATTTTGTGGTGTATGTTTCGGCAATGGGGATAATTGCCGATGGTATGTAGTGCTATCCAGCACATTTTAATTCGGCATCATGTAAACCTGCACATCAATTAAAATAAACCACAACCAGCTACGGCAGTGCAACGTTGAATGAAAAGGGCATGGTTCCAAAGGATAAGGGGGTGGGGATGTCAAACCTTGGTTATGGGGGGAAAACCCATGTTTTATTACCTTGTTGTCTCACCACCTTTGTTGTTTGTCACCTTTTGCCTCATCCAACCTTGTCAACCTCTTTAATGCTTCAGCTGGTGGTTGAGGAGTTATGGCTGAGTGGTTGAGGCAGTTATTGCCTTTGGTGGTGGGTGTGGCAGGACTGTCAGTCCTTTGCCCACATGCCCACTCCACCCACGTCTGCCCATTCTTCTCCCTCACGCACTCTTCCCTGGTCAGTTCACTCTCACCACGAATTGGTCTGTTGACTCCTCACGCTCAGGCTCTGGGCGATTTTGGTCTCACGCAGAGGCTGCTATTCATCCTCACACAGAGGTATGTTAGTCCTCCCTATGGCCGATTGATTCACGCGCAGAGAGAGAGGCTATTTTCCCTCACGCACAGGATGAAATCCTCACGCAGAAATCGGGTATGTCTTTCCCGTGCATTTTCCTGTTGGGTGCAAGTTTTCCCCCACGCACAGACTGTTTGGGTCGTTTTCCCATGTGAGAGGCATGCTCACTGTTGTTGCTTTGGGGCTGTTGTCTTCCCCATGTTTTTGTGTTAGCTGTGGTGTCCAAATTCGTTTTGGGCCACTGTGGAATGCCAATTCGTTGGCTGTGTTCTCCTCTGTCCAGGCTGGGGGTTTGCTTATCCTTCGTTTGGGACTGTGCATAGTTGCTGTCGCTTCCATTGTGAAATTGGGATGCTGTTGTTCCCAGGTTTGGGATGTTGTTGTTGAGTTGTTTTGGCCACGTTAGGGCCAAGAACAAATCCGTGTTGCCCATTGGACTTGAGCTGTGCTCATCCATTGTTTGGGGCTGTCCCCTGTTGTTTATGACTTTTTCACAGAGATGTGAAGGGATTGTTTAGCTGCTAGTATGCAGTGGTTGAACCTTGGACTATGCTGGCTTGGCTTGTCTGTTGAAAGCCTGTGAAACCCAGCAGTGTTGGTTTGGCTGTTATGTGTCCCCTTGGCTATGTATAAGCCTGCAATTGAACCTTATTCCGGAGGAATCATGCCCAGCTCGGGGGTGGCAGTGTTGCTGAGAGATTGATGAGCAAGCTGGCCTATGGTTGGGTGGAACGTTGCAGCGACGTAGCTGGTTGCGGGTGAACTCTTCATCAAAAGATAAGTACTGTTGGTTACTTCATCTCTGTAATTTATAATGATGTTAAATGCTGGTTTATGAATATGTGTGCTTCCCCTGTATGATCGAAGATAAATGCATCTGTGTATGCTTAATTCCAGCATTGATTTCATTTGTTTATGTTCATGGGGTTGTTTTCCCAGTTGTGTCGATGTGTTCGTCGCGTCCTCTTCGCCGGTTGAGGGACGGGGATGTGACACTTTATGGTGTGTGTCATAACCTTGAACATCAAACTCCTACATACAATTCGAATGGATGCATCTTCCAATATCTTTGTTATTGCAACTAATAAAATGGTATTTGAAAATCAAGAATTCATGCTCTTCCTATTGCTATTGAATAACAATATATGTTCAATTTTAGTGAGTTAAACCATTCTCCCTTTACATATTAATGTCTCAATGCTTTTGTCGCAATACGACGTTCAATGACCCTTATGTTCATGTGTGTCATAACCCTTCATGAACCTCCTGTATACTAATAGAATTCTTGAATCACCCAATTTATTTGTAACATTATGAATTAAACAAAGGTTATTTCACATTGTTGTGGAAATTGAACCCAAGTGATAGAACAATTACACTCACAAAATTGCTAATCAAACATGCAAAATTCACACCAAAGGAGACTAAAATTGGAGCATAACACTAATATTTATTGAGTAAGTGTACAATATCCAACCTTATGAAGTAATAGTTTGCTCAAATATATAATTACATGAGTGGTTTGAAATCATAAGGA
The DNA here is from genome assembly GCA_001517045.1 of Pseudotsuga menziesii. Classification (NCBI taxonomy): domain Eukaryota; kingdom Viridiplantae; phylum Streptophyta; class Pinopsida; order Pinales; family Pinaceae; genus Pseudotsuga; species Pseudotsuga menziesii. The sequence goes on from LPNX011176636.1 coordinate 289,287, forward strand.
TGCTATTCGAATTGGTCAAAAAGTAGGCTTACCAAAACTAGTCAAAACCCCCATAGGTGCATAAAGAAGTTTCCAAATATATGAAGATGCTCACGAATTTGCTAAAGCAAGTGGGAAATATAAAGAGTGATGGAAAGATAACTCATTCATGCTTTTTTTTGGAGAAAATGAGGGAGGATGATGTGTGGAAAAAAACAAGGCGGTTACACCTAGACTAGCTTTTCCTTTTGCCTTAAAACTATTGTAAAGCAAGGAAGCTTTCAGAAAAAGCAGAACTACGCTTTAGTAACTAGGAATAAAAGAATAATTGCTAAAAATGGTTTCTAGGATGTTTCCCAAGCACTCCATGACCCAGTTTTAGCATGTGTTGACTTCTAGGACATGTGGAAGACAACTAGCATAGAATGGAATTTAGGAATCCAGGTAATGAGACAAAAATGATTAATTAATGTCAAATGTGGGTAAATATGGGTTGATTATTCTAACACCCCCCCTTAAGCCTAAATTTATGAGTAAATATCAGAAAACTATAGATCCTAGCAACAAGGCTTAGTCACCCTTTACATATTGCTTGTCCATACAACCAAGGAAAGAGGCAAAAACCTAGTGGGGAAATCCTCCCTTAAACATGGACATGAAATAAAATTTGGAAATATTTTCATGAATCATGATTCACAGCATGATTAGAAATCCCCGATAGTGATTTGAGATCGCTAAAGGTCTTCTCATAAAAACTTTGGTGAAGTTGTCTGCTACTTGTTCTGAAGATGCACAGAAGACTAGAACAATGGTACCATCATGCACAAGCTCTCTCATGTAGTGCATATGGATCTCAATGTGCTTGGTTAGTTGTATCTGAACTGGATCATTGCATATTTGAATGGTGATTTTATTATCACAGTAGATAATAGTTGAAAACTTTGATTCGAATCCACATTCTCCAAGTATCCCCTGCAACCATAAACATTGAGTTGTTGCATTTACAAATCCTATATACTCTACTTCTGTAGATGAGAGTGCTATGGCACTCTACTTCTTGCTTAACCAGATGATTGTTCCTTCTTCAAGCATGAACTCATATCCTGATGTAGACTTTCAATTTTTTTTTTCACCTACCCAATTACTGTCAGTAAATCCAACCAAATCAAAATCAGATTTTGCTTTGTAGAAGATCCCATGAGTTCTTGTTCCTTGAACAAAGTTTAGGATCCTCTTGGATGCTCTCCAGTGGATCTCATGAATTTGATCCATGTATATCGAAGACACACTAGCTGCATAATATAAATCAGGTCAAGTGTGTGTAAGATAAAGAAAACACCCAATCAACTACCTATACAGTGTATTATTTACCATAGGAGAAGAACCTGCTTCTTCAAGCTTAACTCCTGAAAGGAATGGAGTCTTGCTTGGCTTGCAATATTTCATGTTGAACTTGATGAGAAAATATGAATCACACTTGGACTGATGAACTTTGATTCCATGTTGGGATTGAGCAATTTTGAGACCCAGGAATTGGCTCAACAATCCCAAATCTGTCATGGAAAATGCATGGTTCATTGCATCCTTCAAGGAGGAAATCTATTTCTTGGAACTTCCTGTAATCAGTAGTTCATCCACATATAAAAAAATAATCATCAAGGAACCATGAATCAGCTTCAAATAAACATTTGGATCAGACTTGCATCGAACAAAACTCAATGACATCACAAATCCATCAATTTTGGCATACCAAGCCCTGGGGCTTGCTTGATCCCATACAATAATTTCTTTAACCTGCACACTAAATATGGATTAGAAACAAACCCTTTAGGTTTATGCATGTAAATATATTCAGTAATATCTACATTTAGGAAATTACACTTCACATCCATGTGATGTACTTTCCATTGCTTCGAAGCTGCAATGGCTAGAGCTACCCTTATGGAGTCCATATTTACCACTGGTGCAAAGGTTTCATTGTAGTCAATACCATATACTTGTGAGTATCCCTTGGCTACCAATATTGACATATATTTCAAAGGTGTACCATCAGCAGCAAAATTAGTCTTGAAGACTCACTTACACTGAACTAGCTTCCTCCCTGGGGGAAGATCAACCAGTTCCCAAGTGTTGTTCTTCTGGAGTGAGCTGAATTCTTATTTCATGGATTTTTTCCATATTGGATCATTTGAGGAATATTCATATGTCTATGGATCTGATTCAACTATCAAATATCACTTCTCATCAAATAGAGGATCTTTCACACAAAGGGCACTCTCAAATTGAGATCTAGTCCTCCTAGTGTGATTAGGATTTCTAGCTAGTTCCCCAGCTACATGAATGGTCTTTTCTGCCCATTTTGGTCTTGTAGGATTGTTAGGATTTGCAACTAAATCATAATTATCATACATATCATAATCATAAAACTCACTAGTCTCTTCACTTGCAATCAATGGTTCTGGTGATGAAGAGGACTCTCCAACTTCAACTACTACTAAAGGCTCTTCTTCGAACTGAACACTTCTTTCAATGAAAGATTTGTTAGTGCTCAATTTTATTATTATATTGAGTCTCCTACATCTTTGAAATACTTAATGAAATAATACTTGACATATTCACCACCATTGTCATATTTTAGGATCTTGAGTCTCCTCCCACACTGGTTCTCAACCAAGGCTCGAAAGACCTTGAAGAGGTCAAAAAATTCAAAATTGTGCTTTAGGAAATAGACCCAAAAAAACCTGGAAAAGTCATCTATGAAGGTGAGTGCATATTTGTCTTAAATCATGGACATATGATGGAATGGACCGGAAATGTCACTATGGATCAACTCAAGAGGTGTAGAGGTTATCTAATGACTAGCTCTCTCATACTTGTGCTATGGGTGTTTTCCTAGGATACAACCTTGACATACTCCCTTAGAAAACTTGATCTTTGGTAACCCTATGACCATATATTTTTCACTCAATTCAGAAAGATACTTATAGTTCAAATGGCTAAATATTTCATGCCAAATCTTGCTTGCTTCATTAGCATGAATAATAAGAGCAGAGGGGTTTGAGTAGGGTAGAAAATGGGAAAAATTGTATACCTTCGAAGTGTGATCAACAACACCTTTTTCTATGACTTTACCATTCGAAATATCAGTGATTTCAACTCCATCAGGGGAGAAGATGACCTTCTTTGGAGACCCAGTGTGAGTCATCTGATACACTGACAAGGGATTAGAGGAAAGACTTGGAACAAACAACATATTATTGAAATTACCATGGTCAAGATCAATCCTACCCTTCCCCAAACTCTCAGTGAGAGATTCATCTCCCAAAACTATTGGTGGACCTTTCAACATTTCAAGAGAGGAGAATTTCCCCCTTGTCGAAACCATATGCCTAGAAGCTCCAGAATCAATGATGAAGCTAGGTGAGCTTGATGTGCCAGCAACCAAGGCATATACTCTTTCTTTGTCTTCTGAATTTGATCCCTCTTCCCTCTTCTTTGAGAAATCAGGAAGGAAGGTGTTATTCTTCTCTAGGATTTGATTCAACATGTTAATTTTCTTCTTCATACAAGATCTCTCGGGATGATAGCCCTTACTATAGTATGTGCACTTGCTCATTCTTCCTTTATTCTTCTTCTTCTGGAAGTTCTTCTTGGAGCCTTGGGGCTCCTCTTGAGACTTTGAATTTTCTATCTTTTGCTTAGGTGGATTTTTAGCTTTTTTCTTGCCTTTTGAATCCACCCTTGAATCTCCAGCAACCAAATCTTGGTCTTTGGAAGGTTTGATGGTGCCCATCATCACCAATTTATCTTACTCCTAGGTGAGGGATTCCATGAACTCTTCAAGCTTAGGAATCTTCCAGGATCATGCTGTCAACTTGGTGGCATGGAAGGTCGAAACAAACACTGAGTAGTCAAGACCAAGTTTAGAGAGTATGGCCAAGACTAGTTTCTCTTCCTTATTTTAAATCCCACACTGTTTTAGTTGCAAAACAAGGGCCTTAAACTTGGAAAAGTAGAGTTGCAATGATTCGAAGCTACTGGGACTCAAGGAGATCATTCATTCTAAATTTGATGTCCTCTCATCTCATATTTTTTTCCAAAAATATATACAAGCTTCTCCCAAACCTCATTAGGCATGTTAAATTTGAGCATATAGATCTGTAGACAAACACACAACTCACAAAGAAGATCTCACAATTTACTCAGCCATTGAAGAATGAAACAGTGCAATAGGATTGCAGCTGTGAATGCTTTCATTAATCAAAAAAGTAATCCAGATGATAATTACAATAATGTAAAATGGCTTTAATAGCCACAAGCAATTCGAATCCACATGAGGAAGTTCGAATTGATGACTCTACTTGACTGTAGGTAACCAAGACATTGTCTAAATCACTATTGGAGGACCCAGTAGTTAACTGTCCTTGTCTAAATCATAACCGGAGTTCTAAAACACAACCCAAGTGTTACATTTAGTATTAAATAATGGTTAACTGACTGCGGCAGGTGAGAAATTCGCCCCACATGTGTGCAATTAATTAAACCATTATTTAACTGAATGTAGAGGGCTAGAACTAAATGTAACTAACTCCTAACTTGGCCTAACTAGTCATTAACTGAAGTGAACTGACCTTGGTTGGTTTCGGCACTCCCAGTTGCTTCCTAAATTTTAGGGATTGATCTAGGAGACTCCTAAAATTATGCAATCAAGTGCAATAAGTGGCAATGAGCCTCAATTAGTGTTCCCCACACTTTGGTAACTGAAACATGTGCCCCAATTAGGTCAAGTTTAACCAATGGTGCTAATGACTATAAATAGACTGGATGGACTCCCGATTTAGACATGACTCCCGATTTAGACATATGACCAAATTTGGACAAGGGAGGATTAATAATCCTAACACCCCCCCTGAATGCTAACTTGGAAAAAATGTGGGCCCTGGTAACTAAGACCATAGGTCTTGATTTTTCACACGTAAAATAAAGTAACTGCTCAAAAATAAGGTGCTTGGGGAAAAACCACATGGGAAAAAAAAAACCCCTTCTACTTAAGCAGGTAGAATCAGGATCAATCTGGTTCTTCTGTGCACAGGTATCCTGGGGCCTGGCATATGAAACTCTCCATCATATGTCTGGAGGAATCTTCCTCTTTGGAAGAAGAATGATATGCTCAACTAAATCAGAAATATAGGCAGTTGCCGGATGAAGACTGGACCCATGTAGAGCAACTGAAGTCAACTGAAAAGTGAGGAAAGGTTCTTGAGAATTCAGAGAATGTGAAGAACACTCAAGAAACTGATATGTTGCAGACATGAACAGCAAGCCATGAGTGTTAAGAACAGCCCCAAGTGTTAGAAGCAGGTGTCCAGGCAGATGCAGAAAATCTTCCTCTTTACTAGTTCTGTGAGAAGATGAGCATGTGATCAATGGTAGAGAAGCACTGGGACTGTTGAGAGCGAATGATGGAGCTCCATAGTCTGATATAGTTTCTGAAATAGATAATTAATCACATAATAAAATATCAGCAACCTCATATGAGGAAACTAACACCAAATCCCCATCAGCAGTTTTGAAGAGAAAGTGCGGTACTTGATTTTTCACACCGGAATTGGTGAGAGCAGCTACAAGCATGACTGAATGCTTTTGAATTTTAAAATATGAACCAAATAATATCAGATCAGAAATTAAATTATATCTAAACAGGTTCAAAATAGATCCAAAACTATGAAATGGAATCAAATCCCCAGCAGAAGTTTTGTAGGAGACTTGCGGTACTTGTTTCTTCACGCCGTTGATGAGAACAGCTACAAGCGGTACTGAAAGATTATGAATTTGATATATTAAACCAAGAAATATCAGATAAAATCTAAATAATATCATATCAGATCCAATAAGGTTAATATCAGATTCAAATAAATGGTTAACCGAGATGGTAGATGCACAGCTTTCTTCTTCTTCAAAATTCTGAATTTTGGTGCATGCAATCCTAGAGGAATTTGTTGGAAAAACTAGATCATGGGGAGCGAATGGATCACTCTGGTAATCTGATATTTCTTCCAAAATATCTAAGGTATCACATATTTTCACACCAGCAGCAACATTAGAGGAAGAAAAATCAAATTTCTCTTCACTTTCGGAAGCAATTACTGGTAAATTTTGTACATAATTTAAAGGAAAATCACCGGTGAAAGTTTGCATGGAAGTGCAACAGAATTTTTCTTCAATATCAGAGATTCGAATGTCTTCTTCTGTTTCAGCAATATGAGAATATGAGATATCAAAGATCTCATGAACTTCCGGAGCATCAGGAGAAGGAGTCACTTCATGGAGACTGTCTTCAATTCGAATTGACTGTGTAGAAGTTTCTGCTTCTTCTTCATCTTGAACAACTTCATCAGAGAGAGTAAAGGCTGAGACTTTTGAATCAAGGATGTTTGTGGTGCTGGATGTGCTCCATGTGCTTCCAAAGGTTCTATCCAATCTTTGCTAGAGTTCCAGTGGATCTTTAATAGATCTACTGTGGTAGCGCATGCTAGGAGAAAGAGCCAGTTCCATTATTTCAAAAGCTTTATCCTTTGCTTTTAGCCAGTCATTATCACTCTCAAAAAAATCTCTACCGAATCCAATAGACACCAAAAAGAGTTTTTGTCTTCTCATACATATATTCATCTTCACATTCCATTCAAAATAGTCTGATTCATCTGAGGATCGGGTGAGAAGAGGAACTGATGAATTCATTTCGAAGTTGTACCTGCAAAACAAAAAAATGATCTAGTAGGAGATCCGAGGAGGAGAAGTTCCTTGTCCGTCGAGGCTCTGATACCATGTTAAATTTGAGCATATAGATCTGTAGAAAAACACACAACTCACAAAGAAGATCTCACAATTTACTCAGCCATTGAAGAACGAAACAGTGCAAAAGGCTTGCAGCTGTGAATGCTTTCATTAATCAAAAAAGTAATCCATATGATAATTACAATAATGTAAAATGGCTTTAATAGCCACAAGCAATTCGAATCCACATGAGGAAGTTCGAATTGATGACTCTACTTGACTGTAGGTAACCAAGACATTGTCTAAATCACTATTGGAGGACCCAGTAGTTAACTGTCCTTGTCTAAATCATAACCGGAGTTCTAAAACACAACCAAGTGTTACATTTAGTATTAAATAATGGTTAACTGACTGTGGTAGGTGATAAATTCACCCCACATGTGTGCAATTAATTAAACCATTATTTAACTGAATGTAGAGGGCTAGAACTAAATGTAACTGACTCCTAACTTGGCCTGACTAGTCATTAACTGAAGTGAACTGACCTTGGTTGGTTTCGGCACTCCCAGTTGCTTCGTAAATTTTAGGGATTGATCTAGGAGACTCCTAAACTTATGCAATCAAGTGAAATAAGTGGCAGTGAGCCTCAATTAGTGTTCCCCACACTTTGGTAACTGAAACATGTGCCCCAATTAGGTCAAGTTTAACCAATGGTGCTAATGACTATAAATAGACTGGATGGACTCCCGATTTAGACATGACTCCCGATTTAGACATATGACCAAATTTGGACAAGGGAGGATTAATAATCCTAAAAAGGCAATGTCAATCCATCAAGATGAAAGAGGAGGTATTTTGAAATGCTCAAACACAAAAGACCATAGGCCTCATCCCTCCTGTTGTGCCATTTAATTTTCTCTCCAGTTGCATTGGGCTCTGCCTCAATTTCCACTCAAATAAATCTGAATGGAGTTAAGATGATCTTCTGAGATTGGTCCATAGATCAGCAACGATGTCCTCTAGTCAGCAGAATGTGCTCCCAGTCAAGATGTCGAACCTGCAATAGAAATATGGAAGGAGATAAATTTATCTACAAAGGATTTGATACCATGTGGAAATTGAACCCAAGTGATAGAACATTTACACTCACAAAATTGCTAATCAAACATGCAAAATTCACACCAAAGGAGACTGGAATTGGAGCATAACACTAATCTGTATTGAGTAAGTGTACAGTATCCAAACTTATGAATTAATAGGCTCCTCAAATATATAATTACATTAGTGGTTCTAAAGCATAAGGATGCTATTCGAATTGGTCAAAAATCAGGCTTACTAAAACTAGTCAAATCCCCCATATGTGCATAAAGAAGTTTCTAAATCTATGAAGATGCTCACGAATTTGCTAAAGAATGTGGGAAAGCTAAAGAGTGATGGAAATACAACTCATTCATCCTTTTTTTTGGAGAAAATGAGGGAGGAGGATGTGGGAAAAAAACAACACAGTTACACATAAACTAGCTTTTCCTTTTGCCTTAAAATTGTTGTAAAGCAAAGAAACTTTCAGAAAAAGCAGAACTACACTTTAATAACCAGGAATAAAAGTATAATTTATAAAAATGGTTTCCATGATGTTTCCCAAGTGCTCCATGACCCATTTTTAGCATGTGTTGACTTCTAGGACTTGTGGAAGACAACTAGCATAGAATGGAATCTAGGAATCTAGGTAATGAGACAAAAATGAGTAATTAATGTCAAATGTGGGTAACTATGGGTTGATTATTCTAACAATTGTCACAATTTGAAAGGTTTTTTATGTCACATCCCCTAATTTTTTGTAACATAAAACATACTATAGAGAAAAACAATCAAACATGGTTGACCAAAGTCAGCCATGATTCGCAACATTCCTCCATGGTACATTGCGTAATGGTTTTGTCACATTGTGACATTCATAAATGCTTATGTTGGATTCCATATAATTGTTTAACAAAAGAAATGGTTTAATCTATTCACATTATACATAGTAATGCCGTAATGCTTTATGGTGTGTGTCAATCGAAACATTTATTCATGGATGTTGAAATGTACCATTCCTCAATGCTTGTCTCATGTTATTTACCATCATGATGTAAGAGTTTTATTTGTGTGTGTGTGTGTGTGTGTATAAGTGCAACGACGATACATAACGAAGTGAAACTATGACTCCATTTTTTTGCGTCTAATTATGATAGTTTTAGGACCTCTCATTAAGAATGCATTATGGCAGATTAGTCATAATGAAATTATGCTTATAATATTTCTTATGCGTTATATCACCATTACGACTAAAGATGGTTATATCAGTAAGTATTTGACGAAGGCGTGTGACGTTCCTTTTAGTTTAGGCCATGCCATTTTTATTTGTTTGTCACTCTCCCATGACCAAATACATATGATCAATATTCACCCATTCATTATAAAAGTATCATATCTTCCATTTATGGTCCCAATAATAAAATATCCAATCATTGCATTTCTAAGACGCAATGCATTCTACAATAATGTTCATTAAGGATTAAAAATGATATTCACTGACAAAACGCAAGATGTAACACATTAATAAAGTGCCATTCGTTGTTCATCGTGTTATGTTCAATTTCAGAGTTCATCTATGGTATGTCGCATTGCAACATTGATTAAGGGTTATATGTCTAATATGAAAAAGGGTTATGTCCCATTCTTACATTCATTAAGTATTAAAAAATGATATATACATCGACACAACCGAAGATGTGAAATTCATTGTTAATCAAGGATTATGTTGCATTCTGATGTTTATTAAGGTTATGTTTTATTTTGAAATTCATCAAGGGTTATATATATATATATATATATATATATTGAATATATTGGATTACAACATTTATTCATGGATGTTGAAATGCATCGTTCCTCAACGCTTGTCCACTTTACTCACCGTCATGTTGTAAGAGTTTTCTTTATATATATATATAGTTGTTTGGAAAAAGAAATGGTTTAAACCATCCACATTCTACATATTAATGTCATAATGTTGTATGGTGTGTGTTGGTCGAAACATTTATTCATGGATGTTGAAATGTATCAATCCTCAATGCTTGTCTCACATTATTCTCCATCATGTTGTAATATTTTTCTTTATATGTGTGTGTGTGTGTGTGTGTAGTAATTTGACAAAAGAAATGGTTTAAACTATCCACATTCTACATATTAATGTCGTAATGTTTTATGGTGTGTGTCAGAACCTTGAACATCAAACTCCTACATACAATTCGAATGGATGCATCTCCCATTATCTTTGTTATTGTAACTAACAAAATGATATTTACAAATCAAAAATGCATACTCTTCCTATTGTTATTCAATAAAAATATCAGTTCAATTTTAGTAGGTTAAACCAGTCTTCCTTTACATATTAATGTCTCAATGCTTGTGTCACAATATGACGTTCAATGATCCTTCTGTTCACGTGTGTCATAACCTTACATGAACCTCCTGCATAATATTTGAATGCTTGAATTCCCCAATGTCTTTGTCACGTTATGAATTAAACAAAGGTTATGTTACATTGTAGTAATTTACAATGGTTTTATGTCACATCCCCCAATATTTTGTGACATAAAACATACTATAGAGAAAAGTAGTCAAACATGGTTGACCAAAGTCAGCCATGACATGTGACATTCCTCCATGGTACATTGCTTAATGGTTTTGTCAAATTGTGACAATCATAAATACTTATGTTGGTTTTCATATAATTATTTGACAAAAGAAATGGTTTAAACCATCCACATTCTACATAGTAATGTCATAATTATTTATGGTGTGTGTCGGTCGAAACATTTATTCATGGATGTTGAAATGTATCATTCCTCAATTCTTGTCTCACATTATTCACCATCATGTTGTAAGAGTTTTCTTGATATATATATATATATATATATAGATAGATAGATAGATAGATAGATAGATAGATAGATAGATAGATAGATAGATAGATAGATAGATAGATAGATAGATAGATAGATAGATAGTCATTTGACAAAATAAATGGTTTAAACCATCCACATTTTACATAGTAATGTCGTAATGCTTTATGGTGTGTGTCATAATCTTGAAAATCAAACTCTTACATACAATTTGAATGGATTCATCTCCCAATATCTTCGTTATTGCAATTAATAAAATGATATTTACAAATCAAAAATTCATACTCTTCCTATTGTTATTGAATAACAATATCAGTTCAATTTTAGTGGGTTAAACCATTCTCCCTTTATATATTAATGTCTCAATGCTTTTGTCGCAATACAACGTTCAACATTGCTTATGTTCGTGTGTGTCATAACCCTATTAGAATTATTGTGCCATTAGATCATCAAGCAATGAGTGGAATCAGATTCTTAATTATTATACAGTGAAGGAGAATAAAAAATGCACACTGAACAAATCAAATCTCACAGGAAACAGACAAGTATTGCTCAGTTAATTACAGTATTATCTTCGTTATAGTATCTGGTGTTACAAGGGTGCTACATAAGGAGGAATTTGAATCATGTGGATAAGATTCAAATCTACCAACTCAACATGACTGACTAGCTAACTAGAAGTGTCTAAATCACTATCGAATTTCACTAGGCTCACTCCAGATGTCTAATTTAGTCTCTTCGTTAGTTATAATCAGTTAAACTAGTTGAATTGATGTGGTAGGTGAAAAGTAGGTGAGAACTGGTGCCTTCCCACATGAAACCATGCAATACTGGCGCTAACAAAACCGGAGGACATCTAACTGAATGTAACCATCTAACTGAATGTAACTAGAGCATATATTAGCTTGACTAGTTACCAACTACCAACAACTGAATTAGGTTGGTTTAAGCACTCCTAATGGCTCCTAAATTGTAGGGATTAGTCTAGGAGGCACATAAATTGATGGATGCAAGTGCAGTCAGTTCCAATTAGCCTCTATTGGTGTTCCCTGCACTCTAGCGACTGGTACATGTTTCCCCATTAGGCCAAGTGGACCCAATGGTACTAGTGGACCCAATAATAACGGAATGACTCCTAAGTTAGGAAAATATAATCTAATAGACAGATTGGACAAGGGAGGATTATAAATCCTAACACCCCCTGAATCCTAACTTGGACAACTGCAGGCCCTAGCAACAAGGCCAAAAGTCACCCATATACAATCTAAAAAATAAAAAATTTGCTTAAAAAACTGAGGAATTAGGGGAAAACCTCATGGGAAAAAACCCTCCTCAAAATAACCAGGAACAAGAAAATAAAGCTATTTTTGAAGAAAATAATTTTCCTCCTTAGAAAATAACTTGTGAAAAACTCTGCTGCAATTGCAGCTTCTATGCAGTAGTATGGTTCTTCTGTGCAGTAGCATCCTGAAGTTGTGCATGTGAACCTATCCAAAATAATGTCTATTTTTGGAACAATTTTCTTCTTTGGAAGAAGAAGAATATGCTCAACTGAATCAGAAATATAAACAGATGCTAGATGAAAAATGGACCCATGTAGAGAAACTGAAATCCACTGATGAGAGAGAAAAATTGATTGAGAATTAGAACCATGTGAGGAACACCCAAACAAGTGATATATTTCACCCTTGAATATCAAACCATGTGAGTTAAAATCAGCCCCAAGTGTTAGGAGCAAGTGTTCAGGTGAATGCAAAATATCTCCATCTTTACTAGTTCTATGAGGAGATGAGCACATGATCAAATAGATAGGTAGAGAATCCCTGGTACTATGGAGTGTGAATTATTGAGCTCCATAATCTGATATAGCTTCATAAATAACCAATTATTTACAAAATATAATATCATCAAACTCATAAGAGGAAACTAACATCAAATCCCCAGCAGCAAGTTTGAAGGAGACTTGCGGTACTTGATTTGTCACACCAAAATTAATGAGACCATATACAAGCATTACCAAAAGCTCTTGAAACTTAAAACATGAACAAAATAATTTCATATCATATACAAATAATATCATATCAGATCCAAATAGGTTCATATCGGATCCAAGAGTGTGCTCCAGTGAGATAGTAGATGCACAATTTTCTCCCTCTTCAAAATTCTGAGTATTGTTGCATGCAATCATGTAGGAATTTGCTAGAAGCTCTAGACCACTAAGAGTGAATAGATCACTCCTACAATATTATATTATTTCCAAAATATCCAAATAATCATAAAATATAATATCAGCAAACTCATAAAAGAATATTGGCATCAAATCACTAACAACAATTTTGAAAGAGACTTTTGGTACCTGATTCTTCACACCAAGATTGATGAGAACAGCTACAAGCATGACTGGAACCTCTTGAAACTTAAAACTTGAACCAAATAATATCATATCATATCCAAGAGTGTGTTCCACCAAGATGGTAGATGCACAATTTTCTCCTTCTTCAAAATTCTGAGTATTGGTGCATGCAATCATGTAGGAATTTGCTAGAAGCTCTAGATCAATGAGAGAGAATGAATCAATCCTAAAATATGATATTATTTCCAAAATATACAAATAATTACTTATATTCACACCATCAACATCATTAGATATAGAGAAATCAAATTCCTCTTCATTTTCTGAAACAATCACCAGTAAACTATGCATAGAATTTAAAATAGAAGAATCACTAGATATTTTTTGCATAGAATGGAAGGAGAATTTTTATTCAATAACAGATTTTTGAATTTCTTCTTCTAGATGAGCCATATGAGAAGATGAGATATCATATATCTCATAAACTTCCAGAGCAGCAGGAGAAGGATTCACTCCAAGGAGACTTTCTTCAATTCGAATTAACTGTGTGGAAGATTCTTCTTCTTCTTCATCTTCAACAACTTCACCAAAGAGAGTAGAGGCTGATACTTTTGAATAAATAACTCTTGTGTTGTGGGGTTTTCTCTCCACATTGCTATAATTATCCCCATTGTTCTTTCCAAAGTATCTATCAAATTTTGTCCAGAGATCCTTTGGGTATTCAGCAGAATCAATAAGGTAGCGGAAGATTAGAGAAAAGGTCATACATATTGCTCCAAAAGCTCTATCACCGTAATTTAGCCAGTCATTCTCATATTCATAAGACTCTTTACCAAGTCCAATATATAACTCATAGAGACCTTGTCTCTTTATATATGCAATCATCTTCAACTTCCATTCTGAATATCTTGTGGATGGAGTAAGAAGAGGAACTGATAATCTCAAATCCATATCAAGTTGTACCTAAAAAATATCACTACAAAACCAAAAATAATTTGCACTATCTCAAAATCAATCCTTCCTCTCGACATGTACACTTTTTCAGTTTCTATCACGCTCGCACCGCCACTCTAAATAAATTCAGAGGAAGCAAGGCAATCTTTGTGGGACTTCTGTGGAAACCCGACTGCTTCTAGTGTGCAATGGAGAGTAGATAGACTTTAAGCTTTCTTGATATGGATTTGATACCATATCAGAATTATTATGCCATTAGATCATCAAGCAATTAGTGGAATCAGATTCTTAATTATTATGCAGTGAAGGAGAATGAAAAATACACACTGAACAAATCAAATCTCACGGGAGACAAACAAGTATTGCTCAGTTAATTATAGTATTATCTTCATTACAGTATCTGGTGTTACAATGGTCTTACATAAGGAGGAATTCTAATCATGTGGATAATATTCGAATCTACCAACTCAACATGACTGACTGGCTAACTAGAAGTGTCTAAATCACTATCAAAGTTCACTAGGCTAACTCCATGTGTCTAATTCATTCTCTCCATCAGTTATAATCAGTTAAACTAGTTGAAATGATGTGGTAGGTGAGAAGTAGGTAAGAAATGACGCCTTCCCACATGTATCCATGAGATACTGGCGCTAACTAAATTGTAGTACATCTAACTAAATGTAACTAGAGCATATCTTAGCTTGACTAGTTACCAACTACCAACAACTGAAGGAGGTTGGTGTCGACACTCCCAGTGGCTCCTAAATTGTAGGGATTGGTCTAGGAGGCACGTAAAATGATGCATGCAAGTGTAGTCAATTCCAGCTAGCCTCTATCGGTGTTCCCCACACTCTAGCGACTTGTACATGTGGCCCCATTAGGCCAAGTTGACCCAATGGTACTAGTGGACCTAATAATAACTAAATGACTCCTAAGTTAGGCAAATATAATTTAATAGACGGTTTGGACAAGGGAGGATTATAAATCCTAACAAACCCTTCATGAACCTCCTACATACTATCCGAATGATTGAATTCCCCAATGTCTTTGTCACATTATGAATTAATAATGGCAATGCCCAATATGTGAGACATTAATAATATGACATTTGATGTTTAGAAAATTTCATGTTGCATTGTGAACTATGGCCACATGGTTCTGAAGTGAAACATGCCTTGATATATATATATATATATATATATATATATATATATATATATATATATATANCAATTCGAATGGTTGCATCTCCCAATATCTTTGTTATTGCAACTAATAAAATGATATTTACAAATCAAGAATTCATACTCTTTCTATTGTTATTGAATAACAATATCAGTTCAATTTTAGTGGGTTAAATCATTCTCCCTTTACATATTAATGTCTCAATGCTTTTGTCGCAATACGACGTTCGACGGTCCTTATGTTCGTGTGTGTCATAACCCTTCATGAACATCTTGCATGATATTTGAATGCTTGAATTCCCAAATGTCTTTATCACATTATGAAGTAAACAAAGTTTATGTCACATTGTCACAATTTGTAAGGGTTTTATGTCACATCCCCCAATATTTTGTGACACAAGACATACTATAGAGAAAAATAGTTAAACATGGTTGACCAAAGTCAGACCTGATTCACGACATTCCTCCATGGTACATTGCTTAATGGTTTTTTCACATTGTTACATTCATAAATGCTTATGTAGGTTTCCATATCGTCGTTTGACAAAAGAAATGGTTTAAACCATCCACATTCTACATAGTATTGTTGTAATGCTTTATGGTGTGTGTCATAACCTTGAACATCAAACTCCTACATACAATTTGAATGGTTGCATCTCCCAATATCTTTGTTATTGCAATTAATCAAATGATATTTACAAATCAAGAATTCATACTCTTTCTATTTTTATTGAATAATAATATCAGTTCAATTTTAGTGGGTTAAACCATTCTCCCCTTACATATTAATGTCTCAATGCTTTTGTCGCAATACGACATTGAACGGTCATTATGTTCTTGAGTGTCAATGGAATTGTCACATTGCAATGTTCATTAAGTGCCATGTTTGATTGCAACATTCATCTTATAATCATATTTTACTTATGTCAGGTTATTACATTAACCAATTTTGATGTCACATTCGAGTTTAATAACCAATATGTAATATTAAAATAAAATTAAATATACTAAAATATTAATATTTTTTAACACAATTGTTAATTAGAAAATATAGCTTTGTTAACACTATAATGCGTTGTAATACTTCACTTTTTAATACCCAGGTGTATCATTAACACATATTAATTTTATAATAATAAATTTAATTTTTAATCCTTATGTACCATGAATATAAAAAAATTCATTACCATAGACTAAAATTAAATATAATAATATTATCTTTATATATATAATTTTATTTTATTATTTATAACATACTATATTATTATATTTAAATAATAATATTGAAAATATATTTAAATAATAATGTTTTCAAAGTACATTATGTATTTTTTTTTAAATTTATTTTCTTATAATATTTCACTTTAATAATATATTTAAGTATTACTAAATAAATTTTTTATTTATATATGATTTATTTTATTTTATTATTTTAGATAATTATTTTATTTAATTAAAATTTAATATTATTTAATTTATTTCTCTATCATCAATACAAAATATAACTCCCAAATGTTATCCAAAATTTTAGAATGTATTACATTATCATACTAAGATTTCCCAAAGTGATTTATGTCAAACACTAGTTGAGCTCATATAGTATGTCCCTTACTTACTCCCAGAGTGTAGAGTGCCAAAAACTACTAAAGATTTAGTAGAAATATTCAGTCCCTTATGTGGTGCATGCCCCTTATAGGAAGGGTATGCCAATGTGCCCTGAAAATTTTAAAAGCATCTAGAGAGCCAAAACTTTTGCTTTTATGTTCGTTGAATATCCACAACCCAACCATAGGTGATAATGATGATTTGTATTGAACTGTAGTAGAGCCCCACAACCACAAGTACCTTTTTGTACAACTCTGTCAAACAATCATGTAGCCATATCATTCATAAAAATAAGACAGGACAATGAATGAGATTTTTGTATGCTCTTCTCCAAATGGTTTCCATTGAAGCTACAAATTTCCTTTGATGAGAATAAGTGAAATTATGGTGGTTTGTCCTTGAAGTTTGGGTTATTTTGCATAAGCCATATGTGCCACAAAATGAAAATCGGTAAGCATTCAGAAGTATTTTTACCCCAAATCCAAGCCTGCAAACAAGAATCAATGGAGCCCAGTCCCTAAGAGGCCTCAATCTGTAGTAAGTGGAGAGTCTTTTTCTAGACTTCTAGAGTTAAACAACATTCAGTGAAAAGATGGGAAATAGTTTCAGATTTTATGTTGTAGAGTAGACATATCCCAGGGCCTTTCCAACCCTTCTTTTGAAGTTTTTCCCAGGTAAGTATCTTGTTATTTAGACATTGCCATGCAAAACAAATGAGTTTTATAAGAGCTTTGCAATTCCAGATATGAGCATTCCACCAAGGAGGGAAACCCACACATTTATAACAATCAGAAGATTATAATCAAGTTTTGCAGTGAGTTCTCCCTCCAACTATTACTAGAGCCAAACCAAAATATCCTCCATAGGGTGAAGTCTAACCCCAGCACAGCCTAAGTTTGGAGTATAGAATTCCCATTCCGGCTTCCAAATCCCAACAAGGCCTAGATCTTGGGATCGATTCCAATGAGGTCCATTCAACTCTATACCCTCGGGATGTTGGATATGGTCAAGAGATAGGATACCAAGATCGGCTAAATGACAAATGAGATCAGGGCTAATTTTTTTCAATCAATTACAACCAACAATATGATCCTTCTCAATAAAAATATTATTTCCCCTACCAACCTTCCAGACCAAATGATATTTAATCCGAGGCAGAAGTTTCATAAAGCTAGGCCAAATTAGTGAGGTGCCCCTCCACATTTTGGTGGGTTCCCTACACCAGAGAGTAAAATGTTTCCCATTTAGCTATTTAGTGCAAAGTACAATATGCCAGAGTCCCTTACCAGTAAGATCCCTCCAACAGCTTCTTAAAACAAGTGAGAAGTTAAACAAGCTTAGATGTTTAATATCTTAGCCACCCTTCTCCTTTGGTTTTGAAAGGCAGTCCCAGGCAGCTAAAAGGTAGTGAAAGTTTTCCAAGGAACCATCCCAAATAAAGTTAAAGATTCTTTGTCTAATAGAATGGATAATAGACTGGGGGATAAGTGCCAAAGTGAAAAAGTAGACTGGTATATCCAAAAGTACAGAGTTTACCAAAGTAAGATGCACAACAAGGAATAAATATTTATAATTCTAGCGTTTAATGTGCCTCGCAATATGGTAGACCAACCAGAGCTAGTCACAGGATATGTAGTCATTAGGCTTTGAGGGGAAACCAAGATAGGTAAAACCCTTAGTCACCAGGTGTATTTTATAAGGTAGCATATGATCCAATTCACCAAACCAACTTACATGAATAGAACCATAGTATAATTAGGTTTTTTATTGACTAATCTCCATCCCCGTGGAAAGACAAAAAAGTTGCAGAATTTTATTATATTCCTCCTAGGTGGAGACCTCACCAGAGCCAAAAAGTAAAACATCATCCACAAAAATCAAGTGTGTGAGCTTCAAAGTTCGTTTGATGCAGATACCTACCATATTTCCTTTTCTTTTGTTGGCATTGATCAATAGGCATAAACCCTCAATGATAAGTAAAAAAATGATGGGAGAGAGTGGGAAGCCTTGCCTTAGGCCCCTAGATATATTTAAAAAGTTGGTAGGAGTACCGTTGATGAGGATGACCATATTTGCATACAAGATAAACACTAAGATCCAGTTTACCACGGTGAGTGGTAATCCAATCTGTTACAGGATAAGATGCACCATTGTCCTATTTACCTTGTCAAAAGCTTTATTCATATCCAATTTTAGGATGTACACGAAGAACTTTTTAACCTGCAAAGTGTGAACAGCCTCTTGGAAGATACCAATATCTTCATATATTTGACACCCCATAATAAATCCAAACTGTTCAAAGGAGATAAACTTGTTGATAAAGGGCTGAATACGGTTAGAAATGACCTTTGATATCACCTTATAAGACATGTTGCAAAGAGAAATGGGACGATAATCTGAGAAAGACGGGAGTTTTTCCAACTTTGGGATGAGAGTCTCAAAAGTGGAATTTAGAGCGCCATATACAAACCCATGAATATGAGAGTATTCCACCAGTTGTAGCAGTTTGTGTCCCACAAGTTCAAAGAAAGATAAATAGAACTCAACAATCTATCTGTTAGGCCCAAGAATCATAACCTTAGAAATATGTTTTAAAAAACCCTCAACTTCAAAAAGGGTCACTGGGGCACCTATTTTCTCACCTTCCTCGATTGTGATGTAGCCAAAAAAGTGTTGAACCAATTTTAACTTCTCTCTGATATTAGGAATTTTGGGATATTTAAAATGAGATGAGAAGTGGTTGACAACCAAGTGAATTAAATCTCCTTTGAATATATCCAGTAACCCAAATGATCCTACAAATCCTAGATAGCTTTGACTTGAAGTCTACCATTTGCAAATTTCTGAAAGAACTTTATGTTTTGATCGCTTTCTTTGATCCATATGGACCTGCTCTTTAGATTCCATTGGGATTCTTGATTTTTTAGTATATGAGCTTTTCTCATCTCCAGACTGATAATGGATCTATCTTCGTCAAGAGAGAATGTTCCCAAAATTTTGCTACCATATAATTGGTCCAACTTCACTTCAATCCCATAGAGTTATAAGTTTTCCTGAATGTCTTGGCCTAGGCCCAGGAATTGACCTCTACTTTTAAGTGTTTTAATTTATAACAGAATAGGTCCATTGAATTTAACCGCTTAGGAAAGTGACTATTAGTCCACACCTTGGTAATCAGGTATTTGAATCCCAGATCGTTAATCCAATGATGATTAAATTTAAAGGGGAATTTCCCATCTTTGAAAGTTACCTCCCAGTGGAGGAGGATCGGATAGTGGTCAGATAAGGTAGAGAATTCAATCCAATACCAATGGTGAGGAAGTTTCCCTAGTAGGTTTTCAAATATAAGGAACCGATCGAGACCTTTAGCAACAGTCACGGAGTCTTGTCTACCATTTCTCCAAGTAGGTTTGATGATATCATGAACAATATCAACTAGAGTGAGATCTAAAAATAATGACCAGAAAAAATCAGAGAGGGGTTCAGGACTAGAAGTCTCCCCCCAAACCTCAGAAGTGTCCAGTGATAGGTTTAGGTCACCAACAACTACAAGGTTTGGTAGGTTCAGAAGGCCACAGGATTTGCAAGAGTCCCAAAAATTCCTATGGCCAGAATAGGGTCTGTAGCAATTCAAGATGTTTAACACCTCAGGAATACCTAAACAAGTTACCTGGAGTAGCATCCCAGTAGGAGAAAAGTAGGGAATCAAGTTAACTTTTAGAGGTTTCTAGATGGATAATAAACCCCCTGAAATTCCAATAGCATCAATGGTTGAGGATTCCCATCCTGAGAGAATTTTAAGGAAGTAGTCAGAGACTTTATCCGCAGAGGTAATAGTTTCTTGAAACAGGTAGAGTTCCGCATGAACAGTAGAAAGGAAATGGACGGCATGAAATTTTTGCCCCCCCGAAGACCACGAACATTGAAGGAGAGAATAATCATTAGGTAACCATAGGAAGGGTTTCCAATGCTCTAAGGGCTCTGAGGGATGAAGGGGGAGAAAGGTTTGGATCAGATGCAACTGCAATGCACATAGAAAGTGGAATGAAGGTGGAGGAGGAAGTAATTTTTCATAGTCCTCGGGAAAGTCCCTTTTTCTTGTTTTTAGCATGAATCTTCATGTTCTGGAAACATGGTGAGGTATGAGGTTATAGGGAAGGGAATTCAGAACCCCTAAATGATTAGACATGTAAGGGAGTACAAGATTTAGGTACCATCTGATTATAAGGGGAGCTAGAGGGTGGTATGGTAGTAGGTTCAAACAAGGAGACATGTCTAGAGGGTGGGTTGAGGAGAGGGAAAATGGTGACAGTAGTTAGAGCACGAGGAGAAGAAAAAAGTAGAGAAGGATCAAAGTCCAAAGGCATAGAGGGTAAAGGGGGGAAATAGCTAACTCTGCAAAGGGGGGAGCACTAGTTAGAATAGGCAAAGTCAAGATAGGATCAGTGTAAGGAGAGCACCCAGAAACAAAACCCTCCCCCAAATCAGAGTCCAAATGATGCTCCAATGATTTAGAGGAGTGGTTGGATCCCAACCCCAACTTTAAAAGTACAGATAATTATGTGGATTTAATGATCTCTAGATTTTGAAGAGTAATTTCATCATAACAATTGAGAAGGTGGAGTTTGGACTTACCAGGAGAGAGAGTATCCAAATACTGTAGATTCTGTCGATTCAAGGAGGGAGCTGCTGAAAACGGGCTCGGAGAAACAGCCAAAGAATTTTTACTAGATAATGAAAAATGTTGAGGTCGAAAACCTTTTTTTACAGTACATGCCCTACTTATATGGCTAT
Source organism: Pseudotsuga menziesii (assembly GCA_001517045.1). Taxonomy (NCBI): domain Eukaryota; kingdom Viridiplantae; phylum Streptophyta; class Pinopsida; order Pinales; family Pinaceae; genus Pseudotsuga; species Pseudotsuga menziesii. Next base: position 310,880 of record LPNX011176636.1, read on the forward strand.
TTTTCCTCTCAGTGAATCATTGAAAGGGTACACTGAGGTATTCCATTCGATGCAAATAGATTTTGTCTCGCTGGTTGATGTTCATCTCTGCACGGAGGCCTTTCGTGGTGTCCATATCAACCAATATCCGAGCTAGACACTTGTCACCTCCGTGAAGGGTCTGGTCATCAAAGAAGATGAAATGGTCGAGTGTATCTTCCAAACCCTTAAACATCACCTTTGTCCAAAGTGGGAAAGGAAAGTGTGGGAGAAGAATCCAGACGTGCCTCCGCACGAGTACTTCCTTAGCAGAGTCAAAATTAACATGCCACTGGTTTAGTACAAGAGATCCCTTGCCTAAATCCCAATAGTAGGACAGGATCTTAATTGGGTCATCTTCCTTAAGGAAGATAAAGATAAACCACTCGTTAGGGAGGAAATCAACCTCCGGGGTGTAGTCAAGTAGTGAGAACAAGTTCGGTGAGACCCACCGAATCACATTTTCTTTGGAAATATGAGCATATTCCATAAATCATGTCATTGCAAATTTTTAAAGGATATCAACACGGGCCATTTCCACATCCCAACCCAAAGAATAAATAGGAAGTGGTGTCTAAGATTTGTAAATTTTAGACAATCACCTGAGACGAGCCCAAGGGATCGGGAGAATAGTAAAAGTAGAAGGTGGGTCACATGGGGATAGAGAGGGCATTGTGGGAGGTATCTACAAAGAAACCCTAGTGGGCAGTGAGGGGAAAAAGGTCAGAGTAGTCGAAAAATGTCGATCTTTCAAGGAGAGAGTGGGTGAATCGCCAAGATTCAAAACCCCCATCGGTTGCAAATGTAGGGTTCCCAATTTGGTGAGAGCTTTAATCGAGGGATTTTTTTCCCTCAAGGAGGTCGCTCCTGAAACCATAGAAGCACAAAGGGTTGGGATGACACCATGTCAGGACTGATACATAAATCCAAAAGACCCATGAGCACTCCCAAGTCAAGCATCAGCAGCCAAAACCATAGGACGTATCAAACCGCTCACTAGGGGGAAGAGACAAAACCCAAAAAATGGGTGGTTCCCACTTTTTTTGTGTGGTTGGTACTAGGTCCCCTCACAGGCGAACTAAAATCCACAGGAAAAAACTGAAAAAAGATGATGACCCAAGGAAAATGACAGATAGGAGGGGATCGGTCGGAGAAAAAAGTATCCTAGAATAAGTCAATAAGACAAAAACCCAAAAATAAACTGGGAGTGGAAACTTACATACCAGAGTATATTCAGTAAAAAGACGGGCGCATTTTGGTGAACTTGTCTGGTAGCCAGCGGATTTAGCTCTCCCAAACTAGGTTTCATGATATTTTTTGCTAGGGTTGACCCCATCAATGCAAGTTACACAAATTTCCCTATTGATCGCCTTCTTCCATCATTTTCGTCAATGAAAACACCAATATCACACTAGGATATCCGCCATCGTTGAGGTTTCTTCCATCGTTGGGGTTTACATGTTTGCCCTCTATCTACCAAAAGGTGCCTCAAATATGCATCAAGTCCAGAGTTCCATCGTTAAAACACAAAGTGATAAAAAAATAAAAGGAAAGGGAAAAAAAACATGATGAACCTTAATCCATTTTTACAATAAAAAATGAAATTTGAACCATTAATTTCACCAAAGTTGTTTTAGTCTGATTTGACCATTTTCATTGGGAAAATCCAAATCTATAACTAGAACTAAATTTTCATGTCACCCTTTCCCTCATGTCTTTTATTTTTGTCCAAATTAGGTTGAAATGTTGGAATTCTAAATATAAGTTGTTGAGATTGCACAAGTCACATGATGAGGATGTCATTTCACAAAGATATTTTTTGTCTAATTTAGACTATTTTAACTTGAAAAAACCAAATGTCTAATGTATAAAGAACTCAAATACTTTTTCATCTAATTTCAATTAAATCTCTCAACATTCACATAAATAACTAGCTCTAGGCACTTGACCAGTAACTTCTTACTTGAAACTCAAACACTCATTAACTCAATTTTTATAATTTTTATATTAACATAATTTAATAATTAATTAAATAATTAAAAATAAAATAACTATTTAAAAAAATTGGTAAAATAATTTTTATTTTATAAAAAACTTTGATTAATTATTAATTATATTATAATATTTGTTTTTACTTAAATTTCATTAGTAAAATTTAAATCTCTAATTTCATGGGGTTTTGGAAACCCATATATATTCAATCATAGCCTATCAATTTAATCAATTTTAATAGTAAAAAAACCAAACTCAATTTTAAGTTGTACTTTGATCTTATACACAAGGTTAGATCCAAAAACTTCATATAAAATGAATAGAATGTGGAGATATACATTATATATATTAAAAAAAAAAAAAAAATTAATAAAAAAATCAAAACTCAAAACATAAATTGAGTGAATGTTATAGTTTTTTTTGAGTAAAATATAAAAATATTTTTGATTAATTAAATAGTAATTAAGAATATTTCTTAAATTAAAAATTTATAATAGATTTTGTCAAAAAAACATTTAATTTGTATTTTTAAGAGTAAAATATAAAATTATTTTTAGTTAGCTAAGATTTAATTAAGATTGTTTTCTTTAAATAAAAAAGTTATACTTGTTTTTATTAATTAAAAAACTAGTGTAACTAGCACAATCATAAGTAAAGTGGCCAGTGAATGCTGATAAGCACAGCCAACCACTTAGTTTTATGAAGGTAACTAACTCTTACACAAAGGCTAAAACATATAATTTTATATCCATTATTCATACCAGATTGTTATAAGCACAAAGCAAATAATATTTAATAAACAAAAAGAACAAGAATCATATTTAAATCTTAATCAAGATGCATTTAAGCATAACAAGATATAACGACCATGAAAAGAATCCTTATTGTACACTTCTTATATGAAAAAAAAAACATATTGTTACCAGTTTCTTTAACCACCTTTTAACTGAAGCTTATTTAAATCTTAATCAAGATGCATTTAAGCATAACAAGATATGACGACCATGAAATGAATCCCTTCTGTACACTTGTTACTCTTGGGTTAATCTTGTTGATCCGCTCAAGCAAGTCCAAAATCTGGGATAATATCTAAATTCCTATCTACATACCAAGTAAAGTGGCCGAGGAATTCCTATAGGCATAACCGGCCACTTATATTTATGAATATAACTGGTTGTAAAAAAAAACTAAAATATATAATTTTATATCCATTATTCATACCAAATTGTTATAAACACAAAATAAATACTATTTAACAAATAAATAAAACAAAAATTGATATGAAAAAAAAAAACATATTGTTAGTCGTTTCTTTAACCACCCTTTAATTGAAGATTATTTAAAGCTTAATCAACATGCATTTAAGCATAACAAGGTAGGATGACCATGGAATGAATTCATATTCTACACTTGTTACTCTAGGTTAATCTTGTTCATCCACTCAAGCAAATCCAAAATCTCAGATAATATCTAAATGCCTATCGGGCATAACTACTTAACTTATTGTCAATACCAATAAGTAAAAATATTCCAAATATTCTCCATATAATACATCATCGTAATTATCACCCATGGAGTAAAAGGTCTTCTTTTTATTTTTCTTCTGAAAAATCCTTTTTTTCTTCTTTGAATCTTCAGAGCACTCATCATCATCTTTTTTTTTTGGATAAGGGAATTTGAGAGAAAGTGACCAATCCCCCCATAGTTAAAACATTTTAAGGATAAATTCCCTTGTACTTACCAGTACCTCTCTTAATATTTTTAACAAGAAGTGCTTCTTCATCATCAAAATCCTCTGATTGAATCTTTGTTTTAGATTTCTTAGCTACTTTAGATGCTTTAAAAGTTGCTTCCTTCTTTTGAGAATTATCTTGCCCAATCCTCATTTCATAAGCTATGAGGATCCCATATAGTTCTTCCATGGTGAGTTTGTCAATATTTTATCTATCTTCTAAAGTGGAAATCCTTAGATTGTAAATCATTGGAAGTGATCTTAGTACTTTTTTCAACTATTTCCTTTTCTTCCAATCCTGCTCCTAGCCCTTGAATTACATTAACGATTTCATCAATTATCTCAAAGTATTCTGAAATGTTTTCTTCTTCCTTCATTTTTAGACTTTTAAATTGAGTTTTAAAAGTCTGGAGTTTGGATTGTTTTACCTTGGTGTCTCCTTCATAGATGGTCTTCAATTTGTCCCAAATCTCTTTTGTTTTTTTTCAAAGCATCACTTTGGCAAAGACACTTCTAGCTAATCCAACCAAGCTTTAGAATTGTTTCTAAATTGTTTTATTTCTTCAGGATCTGTGGGAGGATATTTTGGATATATATACCTTGTTGCTACAAACATCCAAACATATAGTCCAATAGACATTATATGGTTTCTCATCCTAATGCTCCATAAAGCATAATATCCTCCATTGAATATTCAAACCTTAGAGGACTTTTTACTTATTGATCCATAGTGATAAAATATATCTCTTCAAGTGTTTAAACTTTTAGTGAAGAGACTTCTCTGATACCAATTATTAGAAAATAAAGTAATACAGAGAGGGGGGGTGAATCAGTATTAAGAAACCTATTTAAATTTATCATTTAAAACAAAACCAACCATGAACACAGAACACACAATATTATCGTGGAACCCCAATTGGAAAAAAACAACCAATACTTCCTATTACTGCAAAATTATATTTACAATTAGTTTGTAAGCATCAACTTGCTATATACACCAACACTCAAGTTTTTCAGCTACAATTAAAGGATGCACCAACACCTAAGTATTTTAGCTACACTGATGGATGCACCAACACCCTGTTTACCAGCAATAACTGGAAGGAGGATACGAACCCCTACAAGCTTGCATCTTGTCCCTGCGCCTCCCAACCACCCTTATATGATAATTCAATCTCTAACTTTTGTGCACATTTGGATATTCCAATCGAATGTATAGAGACACTTGTTTGAAAGTTTAAATATTTTCTTATATACCCTCAGTCATTCCTCTTCATCTAATAGTCACGTCTCTTCATTGTGACCCTTCACCAATCAACAAATCATAAAATAACTCTTCATTACAAAAATTGTGAATTAACAATGCGATAACGCATCATTCTGACTCTGACAGAAATCTTTCTGCAATTACCTTTCTACAATGACCATTCTACATTTGTCTTTTCGCAAACTGTCTTTTTGCTTCTGTAATTAGATTTCTGCAACGACCTTTCCACATTTATCTTTCCGCAAATTGTCTCTATGCTTCCACAATTACCTTTCCTTTCCGCAATGATCTTTTTGTAAGCGTCCTTTCCACAATCTGCAAGAACTCCTTCCTTCTGCAATTGTAGATTGTGGGGTTGCCTTTCAACTTTTTCAAAACAGGCTTCCTCAAATTGTCTCCTGCAACGTTATTTCTGTTATGATTTATAATCCTCCCTTGTCCAAACTAGTCTATTAGATTATATTTTCCTAACTTAGATGTCATTTATTTATTATTGGGTCCACTAGTACCATTGGGTCCACTTGGCCTAATGGGGCCACATGTACCAGTCACTAGAGTGTGGGGAACACAGATTGAGGCTAACTGTAACTGATTGCACATTCATGCATCAGTCTATGCGCCTCCTAGACCAATACCTACAATTTAGGAGCCACTAGGAGTGTCAGCACCAATCTCCTTTAGTTGTTGGCAGTTGGTGACTAGTCAAGATTAGATATGCTTCAGTTACATTCAGTTAGATTCCCTACAGTTCAGTTAGCGCCAGTATTGCATGCCTGCATGTGGATAGGCACCTATTCTTACCTACCACCTCAGTTAGACTAGTTTAAATGATTATTATTGATTGAGAGATTGAATTAGACAACTGGAGCTTAGCTAGTTAGCTACGATAGTGATTTAAACACTTATAGTTAGCCATGCAGTCATATTGCGTTGGTGGATTCAAATCCTATCCACATGATTCGAATTCCATTATTTGTAACATTGTTGTATATTGTTGGGATTAATGAGGTTTATACTGTAATTATACTAAGCAATACTTGTATTTTTCCTATGAGATTTTTTTTGTTCAGTGTGTATTATTCATTTCTTTATACTGCATAATAATTCAACCTAATTGCACTCATTGCTTGAAGATCTAATGGCACAATAATTCTAATATGGTATCAGAGCCTCCTCAAGAAAGCTTCAAGTCTGTCTACTCTCCATTGTACACTAGAAGCAGCTAGGTTTCCACAAAAGTCCCGCAAAGATTGCCTTGCTTCCTCTGAATTCATTCAGAGTGGTGGTGCGGGTGTGACAGACCCTGAGAAAGTGTACATGTCGAGAGGGAAGGCTTGATTCTAGTATAGTGTGAATTGATTTTGTTTTTGCAGTGAATTCTTATAGGTGCTACATAGCTTGATTGAAGATATTTTCTGATCAAAAGGAGAATTGATGGATTCTCAATCTCTCTAACCCTAGATCCTAACACCCTTCAACTATGTTGATTGGAGGGCATATATATAGGTTTCTTTGTGCAACAAGGACCTGTTCAAGATGACAATGGGAAGGGAGACTGAACCCCATCATCTGGCTAAGAAAAACAAGTTTCTAAACCGATTAGATGAAGCTTTTGGCTTTCTATGTACTCACACCTCCATATATATCCTCTTCCACCTTGAAGGTTTGAGGACTCCTAAAGGAGCTTGGGAGAAGCTTGAAGTCTTGTTTGGAAAGCAAGATGAGCTTCTGGGACACATATTGGAGAATGAGTCGATAGCCTTACAACCCAGCATTTTCGAGACCATACAACAATTCTTTACAAACTTAAAGTCTCTTGCACTTCAATGTAAGCAGTGTGGAATAGAGAGAAAGGATGAGAAACTTGTGCTCTCCGTACTCAACAAACTTGGTTCTGAGTATTCTATATTTGTCTCTACCTTCCATTATGGAATGTCTTCCATTCCCAATTGGAATATGCCTACACTTGATGGCTTTGTCGAGTCCTTAATACAGGAGCAAGAAAATTTGGTCCAGATGGGAGTCCTCCAAACTTCCAAAAACCAAGCTCTATTGGTGACAGACTCTATCAATGCGCAAGATAAAGGGAGGAATAATGGGAAGGATCCTAAATCATTTGATTTGAAGCCTAAAGAAAGTTAGAAGCCTTCCGAAGGAGCTTTGGGATCCAATAAGAAGAAAAAGTTTGAAACGACAAAGTGTCCTTGTTGTATGAGGGGTTTTCATCCCGAAAACCAGTGAATGAAGAAGCAAATCAACCAGCTATCAGCTCTCCTCAAGTAGAACCATATTTCTCTTCCACAAAGAGTAAAGAAGTCTGATGGTGGACAATTGACAAATTATCATCAGAGGTTTCATGTCCTGAAAGCTGTCTTCTCTCGGTTGACAGCCTACTTGATTGATTCTAGAACATTCAACCAGATGGTTTCCTCCAAATATTCCTTCACCACTCATAAAATCATAGGAGGACCTTCTATTCATATGGGTGATGACTCCCAGATTCCAGCAGCAAGGAGAGGTTCCATTAAAATCCAGCATGGAGAGTTCAAAAATGTTCTCTATGTGCCCTCTCTTACAGCTAATTTGTTGTATGTGAATCAGATGACTCACACTGGCTCACCAAAGCAAGTGGTATTTGGGACTGAATCAGTAGAGATAACAGAAATATCAAATAGGAAGACTATAATGAAATAAATTGCATATCATGCCTCCAAGTAATATGTTTTCTCCCATTTCATGCCATACTTGAATCCAGTACAACCATAGCATCTATTCGAAGCAGATAAAGGTATAAAAACACCTTTACTTCCTATTGTAGATACAGTGTTATGGTCTAAAATTTTAGATTCAGATTTAGAAGAAGAGGAAGACTAGCATGATTTATATATTGAGCGTATACCTCAAATATATCTAGATCCAGCATCCACTTCATCTCAGAATCCTAAATGGGCTCAACATCTCATTAAAACAGTTGGGGATGGTGCTAGGGATCCATATGATAAAAGAAAAACGAGGTCCCAGTATCAGAAAGAGAATGTTTCATTGTCCCACACATATCCACTTCTCCCTGAGAGGTGCTTCATGATGTTGGGATCATATCCTCAAACATTCAAGGAAGCTTTCCATGATCCTAGATGGAAGGCAGCTATGAATGAGGAATTTTATTTGCTACATGACAATAAAACTTGGGAACTTGTCTCCTTACCTCTAGGAAGGAAACTTGTTCAGTGAAAATTAGTCTACAAGACTAATATTGCCTCTAATGGAACCAAAACCAAGTACAAGGCTCATTTGGTGGTCAAAGGATACTCATAGGTTCAAGGATTGGACTACATTGAGACATTCGCTCCAGTGGCTAGAATGTATTCCATCATACTTGTATTGGTAGTTGAAGCTTCCAAGAGATGGGAGGTACATCACATGGATGTGAAAAGTGCCTTCCTCCATGGATATTTGAAGGAAAAAATTTATATGAAACAACCTAAGGGGTTTATTGATGATCCTTCCTTAATTTCCAGAATGAGGAAATCACTATATGGACTCAAACAATCCCCAAGGGCATGGTATTCCAAAATGGATTCCTTCCTCATATCTCAAAAATTTGAAAGATGCAAATCATATTGCAATGTCTACGTGCAGAAGAAAGATGGATTCTTTCTTTTGATTGTATTATATGTGGGTGACATGCTCATTACTAGCAGCTCTGCTGCTAGATTGAGAAGCATCAAGTCTGATCTAAACAAAGCATTCGCTATGACTGATCTAGGGATGTTAATACAGTTCATTGGTCTCTAAGTAAGTCAAAAGACTTTGGGAATCATGATCTCATAGTCTAGATACTCATCAGACATGCTCATGAGATTTCACATGGAATATTGCAAGGAATCCCTTTGCCCCTTTCTATGTGGCATCAGGCTAGAGGAAGGTGGCTCCACACCTTTGGTACATAGAACTCTCTATAAACAACTCATTTGGAGCCTTTTGTATCTCACACATTCAAGACCAAACATATCCTATGCTGTGAGTGTTGGTGCCAGGTACATGCAGGAGCCACATGAGTTGCATTGGAAGGCAGCAAAGAGGATCTTGCACTATGTTCAGGGTACTAGAGATTATGGGATTCACTATGCAGCTGGAGCACAGCTTGATCTCATAGGCTTCATAGACTCACAATGGGAAAGAGATGGAAATGATATGAAATCCACTTCAGGATTTGTGTTCATGATCAGATTTGGGCCAATTTTTTGGTCCAGCAAGAAGCAAGCAACACTTGCACTCTCTTCATCAGAAGCAGAGTATCGGGGAGTTATGAATGCATCTATTCAGGAAGTTTGGCTACATGGAATCTTGACAAAGTTAGGGATTCACACTTCACCTTCAGTGGACCTTTATTGTGACATCCAGAGAACTATAAAAATATCCAGTGATCCAGTTCAGAAGCAGAGGACGAAGCACATAGACATTCACATGCACTACATTCGGGAACTAGTGCATGAAAAACCCATCTCATTGCACTATTGTCCTATAGAGGATCAAGTTGCATACATTTTCACCAATTCATTCACAGAAAAGAGATTTTCCTTTATCAGGTCTCCTTTAGGTGTTAATACTTGACTCATAGTTCTTTTTCCTACTTATCTTGAGGGGGGGGGGGGTTCCCATGAGGTTTTCCCCTATTTCATCGGTTTATAAAGAAACATTTTTTAATTCTTTTAGATTTGTATATGGGTGAATTTTGGCCTTGTTGCTAGGGCCCATAGTTGTCCAAGTTAGGATTCTGGGGGGTGTTAGGATTTATAATCCTCCATTTTCCAAATTGTTCTATTAGATTATATTTTCCTACTTAGGACTCATTTAGTTATTATTTGGTCCACTAGTACCATTGGGTCCACTTGGCCTAATGGGGCCACATGTACCAATATCTAGAGTGTGGGGAACATAGATTGAGGCAAACTGCAACTGATTTCACATTCATGCATCAGTCTATGCGCCTCCTAGACCAATCCCTACAATTTAGGAACCACTAGGAGTGCCGACACTAACCTCCTTCAATTGTTGGAAGTTGGTGACTAGTTAAGCTTAGTTATGCTTCAGTTACATTTAGTTAGATGTCCTCCAGTTCAGTTAGAACCATTATTGCATGGATGCATGTGGATAGGTGCCTATTCTCACCTACTTCTCACCTACCACCTCAGTTAGACTAGTTTAACTGATTATTACTGATTGAGAGACTAAATTAGACAATTGGAGCTTAGCTAGTTAGCTCCGATAGTGATTTAGACACTTCTAGTTAGCCATGCAGTCAGATTGAGTTGGTGTATTCGAATCCTATCCACATGATTCGAATTCCATTATTTGTAACATCGTTGTATACTGCTAGGATTAATGAAGTTTATACTGTAACTATACTAAGCAATACTTGTATGTTTCCTGTGAAATTTGTTTTGTTCACTGTGTATTATTCATTCCTTTACACTGCATAATAATTCAATATAATTGCACTCATTTCCTAAATATCTAATGCCACAATAATTCTAATACTTTCCGCGGTTGGGTTGCGGATTGTGGATTGTGGATGTGCCTTCCAACTTTTTTCGAAATTGCTTCTACAATTCGTCTATCGAAAAAATTATTCCGCAATTGTGGATTGCAGATTGTGGGTCTTCTTTTCATAAATTCTCAAAAATGACTTCCACGAATCTCTTCTACAATAGTCCTCCCATATCTTTAACAAGTTTGAACCTTGGCACTACGGAAACTATTCTAGACCTTTGATATTTCTCTCTCTTATGATATGGGTCATCCAAATCTTCACTTCATGGAAATTTAGTGTTGCAACGCTTCTGACTCACCTTAGACAACTGTGTTATTTTTGCTCAATCATTTTGGACTATTTCATCAATGTTTCCTTATGATCTTATGTTTACAACAATGCCAATTTTAATCAATAATCTCCCCCTTTGGCATTGATGGCAACATTTTATCCTTTAGGCAATTTTTCTCCCCCTTTGACAACAATGAAATATTTTTCAAGAAAAACTCCCCTTGTAACATTGCTCCATTTTGTTATATTCCTTCATAATATTATAGTTTGTATTTGTGTATAAGCAACACAACAAAGTATACTTGCATTTCTCTTTGAACACTAATCTCGTTCTCCTGTGCTTTTTTTTAACGATCTGAAGATGTAAATCTCACTTCCAGAGACCGTATTTTTTAACACAGTAAATTCAATACGCAGCAAAAAATATCATAAGTATTACAGTTTCATATCAGCAACATCAACACACCTTTGAGGAGATCAATACCACTCATAATTATTTACTTATGGACCATAGATTTTTAAAATCACTCCCCCTGTGTGTACGTCTCCCCTGTCAACATTTCTCCTCTTCCTGTGACAGGGTTTTCATTATTTTAGTTAATTTTTTAATGATGAGGGGTAAACCCCAATTTCTGCCTAAGATAGGAAAATTATTCTCCAGGCAACGTCTTAGTGAAAATGTCTACAATTTGTTCCTCTGTATCAATATACTCTAATTTGACCACTTTTTGAGACACTTTCTCTCTTAAAAAATGATATTTGATTGGAATATGTGTTGTCTTAGAGTGCATAACAATATTTTTGGATATGTTTATAGCACTTGTATTGTCACAGTGTATAACAATGGGGTCCTCATATTTTACAAGTAAATCTTCCAATGTTTTATTTTTTCATAGCCATGACACCAAGAAATCTCCTAGGTAGAATGTTGCTCCACTAGTGTTTTTTCTGTCATCAATACTTCCTTCCGAATTTGCATTAGTGAATGCCCTTAGAGTGAAGTTAGCAACATGTGTGTCTTTTGGGGTTGATTGGAATCTGGAAACCAAACCTACAGCTTGCATTACATTTGGTCTTGCAGTTGTTACATATAATGAACTTCCAATCATTGACCTAACATAATATGATCTACTTCTAAATATTCATCATCCTTGCTCAATTCTCAACCAGTGACCATAGGAGTACTAACAGGTTTGGATTTTTCCATTTTTAACTTTCTCAACATCTCTTTGATATACTTAGTTTGAGAGATGAAAATCCATTTTTCTAATTAAGATACTTGTAAATCTAGAAAGAATGTTAGTTCTCCTAACATTGACATTTCAAATTCCTTCTTCATTTCTGAAACAAATTTTACACTCAGAATTTGTATATCACTTCCAAATATGATATCGTCTACGTAGACTACAACAATGATCATATTTTTGTTTTCAAACTTTATGTATAAGTTACTGCCAGTGGCCCCTCTTCTATATCCTTGCCACTTTAAATACTTGTCAAGTCTTGAGAACCATGTCCTTGGAGCTTGTTTAAGTCCATAGAGTGCCTTCTTAATTTGCAAACATAATTTCTATTTTTTGAGAAGGGAAAACCTTCAGGATGCTCATCATATACTTCTTCTTCAAGTTCTCCATTAATAAATGCATATTTTACATCCATTTCATACACTTTAAAGTTCTTGTAGCATGCAAAAGCTAAAAATATCCTAATGGATTCAAGTCTTGCCACAGGTGCAAAAGTTTCTTCAAAGTCAACACCTTCTACTTGAGCATATCCCTTGCATACTAATATGGATTTGTTTCTTTCCATGTTACCACGCTCATTGAACTTGTTTTTAAAAATCCATTTGGCTCCAATAACATTTATGCCCTTAGTTCTTGGGACAAGTTCCCAAGTTTGGTTCTTCTCTATTTGATCAATTTCGTCATTCATAGCATTGATCCAATCCTCACTTTTTCAAGCTTCTTTAAATGTTTTGGGTTCGACTATCAAAAGCAGTGCTTGTTCTTCATCATAAAATAATTTTCTTCTTATTTTAACTCATGAATCTTTGTCACCAATTATTTGACTTTTAGGATGATTATTCTGAACCCGCCTAGATGGTGTCTTTGTTTCTAATCTTGGAGAGTCTTCATTCTCATTTTCATGTGGTTCTTCTTTCTCTACTTTTTATTCTTCTTCTTATTCAAAAACATCCTATTCTTGTGAACTTTCTTCTTTTTCTTAATCATCTATTTCTTCATCATCAGTTTCTTCAACATGCACACTTTCTTGGATTTGTATTCTTCTTGGTTTAGTATCATCAACAGTTACATATGCACTTTATATGATCTTGTAATTGTATTCTTCTTGGTTTAGTATCATCAACAGTTACATATGCACTTTATATGATCTTGTGCAATCTTATATTATAACATATGTATGCCCTTTTGGTGGAACAATATCCAAGAAATATTCCTTCATGTGGTCTAGAGTCAAACTTCGTTGGATTATCATCATCTATTTTTATGTAGCATTTACTTCCAAAAACTCTAAAATATTTAATTGAAGCTAGTCTTCCAAACCATCACTCATAAGGATTCTTTCCACTATTCACTCTAATTTGTACTATGTTTTGTACATAGACAGTTGTATATATTGCTTCTCTTCAATAGCCATCAAGAATTTTTGTTTCATTAAGCATAGTTATGGTTGCTTCTTGGATTGTCATGTTCTTTCACCCAACAACTCCATTTTTCTGAGGAGTTTTTGCAAAACCACCTCTTGATTCCATCTGTTTCACAAAAATAATTAAATTTATTTGAGGTGAACACACCACCATTATCTAATCTTAGACATTTAATCTTGAGATTTGTTTCATTTTCAATAAGTGCTTTGAAGGCTTTGAACTTCGTAAAGGCTTCTGATTTTTCTTTAAGAAATGTCACCCAAGTCACCCTTGCATAATCATCGATTAAAAACATAAATTAATGTTCACCTTGGAATCTTCTAGTCCTTGTTGGTTCACAAAGATCAACGGGAATTATTTCTAATGGCTGAGAGGTTGTATGCTCTTTGAACTTGAAGCATTTTCTTGTTTTCTTCCCATGAAGACAGTGTATACAAACATGATTTGGTTGTTTTATTATCTTTGGCAAATTCCTTACAGCTCGCTTCTTACTGACTTTTACAAGATTTTCAAAGTTCAAGTACCCCATCGTTCTATGCCATAAAAAACTTTCATCAATTTGATTCATATAACATGGTTCTTCATTTTCTAGAATATACACATTGCTTGGAGTTCTCATAGGAGTCCCAACAAGTTTTCATGAATATTTTCTTCTGATTTCACACTTCTTGGAATCAAATATACATATGTTTCCTTGATCATATGTTTGGCTCACACTTAAAAGATTAGGTTTTAATTTCTTTACAAGAAAAACATTTTCAGCTTTCATCTTGTCTCTAAGAGGCACTGTACCCTTCCCAATTATTTTAGAGGATAGATTATCTCCAAAAGTGAATTTTCCCTTTTTATTTCTTTTTATGCTTATAAACTTATTTGGATCTCATGTGTTTTGAGCATCCACTGTCCACATGCCATATATTTTGTTTTTCTATTTCCCATATAGCTATTGAATACTCCACATCATCCTTCTTCTTCCAAACTTTCCTCTCCTCATTTCCTTGAGATGTTTTGGTGTCATTATCCATAGGAATCACTAGTTTACAATTTCTAGCAATGTGTCCTTGATTACCACATTTGTAGAATTCTATATTATAACTTTGTAAAGGAGAAAAAGAATTATAGTTTATTCCTTTTGGATTGATTCTAGTGACATTCTTCTTATGGAAAGGATATTGCGATGTCTTATGGAAAGGAGATTGTGATGCAATGCCTTTCCCAATAGGAACCATTAGTTTACATTTTCTAGATATATGTCCAAATATTTTAAAGGCGTAACAATTTCCCAAGAAGAGTTGTTGATGTCTTCTTGGCACATTATCTGTCATGTTTTCATATTGAGAGAGAAATTTTTTTATTGTATTCCTTTACAGCTGATCTCATAAGCGCATCATCATAACTTATTTTATTTCCTTCTTTATTTATGAAACAGGATTGTGATCCGATCTTCTTTCCTTTGTCATAACCTAGTCTAGTTTTATCACTAAATGATCTTTAACAACTTAGGATGTCATCCAGATTTTTTTAACTACTCTTACAGTTTGATTGAAAGGATTCTTCATTTGTATTATTTCTAAGCAAGATCAATTCAGCTTCGAACTTTTCTAATTATTGCTCTCCTTTCTTGAGTTTTTTTTCTAGATTGTTTTCAACCTTTTTGGCTTCTTGAAGCTGATTTTTTAAGTCAGCAATAATTCTTTCTGCATCATTGTTTTTCTCCTGAAATTATTCCATGTGTTTTTATTTTATTTTTTGTACATCCTTTTATACTTATGTAATTCTTCAAGAGAACTTACAAGTTCTGCTTCAATATCTACCACACCTTCTACTTCTTCTTCAGGGACTTTGTTATCTATACCCATGAATATGAATTCAACATCTTCATCTTCACCAGACGCATTTGAGCAGTTACATCCATGTAGTAAAAGGCCTTCTTTTTATTTTTCTTCTTAAAAATCTTTTTGTTCCTCTTTGAATCTTCAGAGCACTCATCATCATCATCTTGTTTGGGATAAGGGCATTTGAGAGAAAGTGACCAATCCCCCCACAGTTAAAACATTTTAAGGATAAATTCCCATTGTACATATCAGTACCTCTCTTAATATTTTTAACAAGAAGTGCTTCTTCATCATCAAAATATTCTGATTGAATCTTTGTTTTAGATTTATTAGCTACCTTCGATGTTTTAAAATTTGCTTCCTTCTTTTGAGAATTATCTTGCCCAATCCTCATTTCATAATCTATGAGGATCCCATATAGTTCTTCCATGGTGAGTTTGTCAATATTGTATTTATCTTCTAGGGTGGAAATCTTCGAATTGTAAATCATTGGAAGTGATCTTTGTACTTTTTCAACTATTTTCTTTTCTTCCAATTCTCCTCCTAGCCCTTGAATTGCATTAACGATTTCATCAATTCTCTCAAAGTATTCTAAAATGTTTTCTTCTTCTTTAATTTTTAGACTTTGAAATTGAGTTTTAAAAGTCTAAAGTTTGACCTATTTTACCTTGGTGTCTCCTTCATAGATGGTCCGCAATTTGTCCTAGACACCCTTTTCTATTTTGCAATGCATCACTTTGGAAAAGACTGTTTTGGCTAATCCATCCAAGATTGCATTAACAACTTTAGCATTGTTTCCAAATTGTTTTATTTCTTGGCAATCTGTGGGAGTAGATTTTGGATATATATAACCTGTTTCTACAGAAATCCAAAAATCCAGTCCAATAGACATTATATGGCTTCTCATCCTATTGCTAAAGAAAACATAATCTTCTCCATTGAATATTGGAACCTTGGTGGGCATTTTTACTTGTTGATCCATAGTGATAAAAGATCTATCTTCAAGTGTTTAAAATTTTAGTGAAGAGCCCGCTCCGATACCAATTGTTAGAAAATCAAGTAATACTGAGAGGGGGGGGTGAATCAGTTTTAAGCAATCTATTTAAATTTTTATCATTTAAAACAAAATCAACAATGAACACATAACACACAATATTATCGTGGAACCCCAATTGGGAAAACCCGTGAACACTTCCTGTTACTGCAAAATTATATTTACAATTAGTTTGTAAACACCAAGTTGTTGGATGCACCAACACCCAAATTTTTCAGCTACAACTGAAGGATGCACCAACACCCAAGTTTTTCAGCTACATCTGAAGGATGCAACAACACCCTAGTTTTTCATCTACAACTGAAGGATGCACCAACACCCTAGTTTTTCAGCTACAACTAAAGGATGCACCAACACCTTGCTTACCAGCAACAACTGGAAGGAGTCTACAACCCCCTACAATCTTGCAACATTTCCTTGCAACTCCCAACCACCCATATATGATAATTCGATCGCTGACTTCTGTACACCTTTGGATATTCCAATTAAATGTACAGAGACGCTTGTATGGAGGTTTAAAGCTTTGCTTATATACCCTCAGGCATGCATATTCATCTAACAATCACGTATATTCATTGTAACCCTTCACCAATCAACAAATCATAAAACATCCTCTTCGTTACAAAAACTGTGAATTAACAGTGTGATAATGCATCACTCCGACTCTGACAAAAATCCTTCCGTAATTACATTTCCACAATGACCTTTCTACAATGGCCTTTTTGCATTTATCTTTCTGCAAACTATCTTTCCACTTCTGCAATTACATTTCTGCAATGACCTTTCCGCATTTATCTTTTTGCAAACTGTCTTTCTGCTTCCACAGTCATCCTTTTTGCAATCTGCGAGAACTCCTTTCTTTCGTAATTGTGGGTTGTAGGTTGCGAGGTTTCCTTTCAACTTTTTCGAAACAGGCTTCTGCAAATTGTCTCTCGCATTGTTCTTTCCGCAATCAGGTTGTGGATTTGCAGATGTGCCTTCCAACTTTTTTCGAAATTGCTTCTGCAATTCGTCTCCTGTAAAACTTCTTCTGCAATTGTGGATCGCAGATTGCGGGTCTGCTTTTCATAAATTCTCAAAAATTAATTCTGCAATAGTCTTCTTGCAGCTTTAACAAGATTGCACCTTGGCATTGCAGAAACTATTCTAGAACATTGATCTTTCTCTCTCTTATGATCTGGGTCGTCCAAATCTTCACTTCATAGAAATTTAGCGTTATAATGCTTCTGACTCCGCTTAGCCAACTGTGTTATTTTCGCTCAATCTTTCTGAACTATTTCATCAATGTTACCTTATGATCTTATGTTGACAACAATGTCAATTTTAATTAACAAATGGTATTAGGGGTGTAAAAAGGGGTTTCTAGTATATCTCAAAAAAAATTATTATGTTCCTATAACATATATATTAGAAACATGATGTACAATGAATTCTATAGATCTTGCAAAGGATAAGGATTTTATTTTTAACTAGGAGCGTTGGTTCTATGCCAATTCAATTTAAGTCAATTTCATGAATAATTCAAATTATTAAGTCAATTTCAATTAAGAATTTAATTCATTACTTTTTTAATACAATTTATAGAGAGTCAACATTTTAAAGGAAACCTTGAAAATAGTCCATTTTTGGCTTGGCTTTGAAGAAAGTCAAACTCAAAAACACCATGACTTTGCTAAATAGGTGTAAACTTTTTTATATTTAACAAAATACGACCCATTACATTTTTTTCCCTCGAGAAAAGCTTGCGTTCTATTGCTATAGTCATATTTTCCTTATATTTCTCTAGTGAGAAATATAAAAAGCTACATATTGTAAACTTCCTTAAAAATTAAAACATTATAGGCTTGTCAACTTTATAGCGAATGGAAAAGAACTATAATCTACTGTTAAAACAAGTGTTGCGTGGCAGCGGATACCTATTGAATTGTAGTTCATTTTGTGTTGATGTTATGGCTTGGTTTTCTCTGCTATGAATAAAGGAATAATGGTAAATAACTATTACTAATCACAAGTAAAGAAGAATACATTGATCACAAGTAAATAAGAATAGTAATAGTTAGGCAAGCAATAGAAAAAATAAGAGTTGTTGTCATCATCCAAAACTACCACCCTACTCTCTCAATCCTTCGCCATCTGTATCATGGCCTTGATGCATGGGTCTCACATGCTTATCCGCTATCTGCTTAAAGATTTGCATAGACATTGTGATGGTTTACATGCCATTCAAACAATCCAAGATAACAGTTTGGCGAAGGTCTTAGGTAGAGTTGAGACTAGCAATGTATGAGTACAATTGAGCCTAAATCGTATTCCTATTTTCTAAACTAACTTACATCCCCTATATACGTACATCATTCCTTGTATGTTTAATAAAGCATGGAAGGGACATGCATGACATGCAGGCATTCTTTGTCCCCACTTTAACATAACATGACTCAAACTAACTCATCAAAATCACATTATTTTTACGTAAATGTAATTTTTAGTATTTTTTAATTTAAAAAAAATAAGAGTGAAAGTTCGAACTATGTTTGTAATCGACCCAGTTTTGTTCAATTATGGAAACATCGCTACAAATGTCATGCTTCATTCAAAAGAGGCTCTATCTAGTAAGAAGCTAATCGAAATTAAAGAATTTCAGAATTCCACCTCGTCCATAGTGAACCAACCTACGATTCGTGATAATAGGATTTAGCAATACTTATTTTTTAGACTATTTTTTTGCAATTGTTTTTTTTTTAATTGAGAGACACCCATGGGCCGTACACAAAGATAGATCATTTGAAACGAATGGAAAAATGAAATATGTCTTAGACACACGGCTACAATGTTATATTTCACTAAATACATAAATGGCAGGCATGCATATAACACAGACCAACCAGGTGTTGATGTATTTGTAATTTCGGAATGTATTTATCTGTATATCTTATGTATTGTACCCTGATGTTTATTCTGGGATGTGTCTATAATGTATTTCAGTCATGTCATGCCCCGATATTCCTATCGGTAGTTTCTATAATGTAACAAGTCATGTCAAGTCATTGTGGATAACCCTCCTATTGGTCAAGCGTTAAAGCCCCCGCAATTGTGGGGCCCTAGGGTTATTAGACTATCCTAGAGAAGTTGACCCTAAGTGATTCATTTTAAGTCGGGGCAATAGTCCCCACCATTGTGTTAAGGATAATCCTCATTGTTGGTTGGAGGAGGCAAAGTCCCCACAAGTTGTGGGGCACTAGGGTTATTAGACACTCCCAGAGATGTCGGCTCTAGTAAGTAATTATTAAGTGAAGCCGACATGTTGGAGTGGGTTTCAAGTGAATGAAAGAATATAAATAGAGAGCGAGCCTCTCTATTTATCACACATGCACACTCACTCATTGGGGCGCATGAGTGAGAGGAGAAGTTGTTGGGACAAGAAAGAGACTACTACTGTCGGGAGATCATCTTTATGTTTTCGGGTTTTACTTTTGGTGTTGATCCAGGATGAGACTTGTTGTGGGGTTTTCTCCTTTATGGTTTCCCCAAGGAAAATTTGTTGTGTCTCTTGTCTCTTGTGTTTTATTGCTGTGCATGTTATTCTCTCAGTTAAAGATCCTAAGATCATAATACTAGCTTGAATGATAAAAATATAACATGATATCAGAGCTAACCTGAGAAGAAGACATTGTGCAGCTACAGAAGCTAGGGCTTCTTACTTTTTAGGTCTCTCTCCACAATCCATTAGCAAAAGTATGCTAGGCTGATTCTCCATTGAAGGGTGCATCTTTCTGTCGAAGCGGAATTCGATTCCGAGCATTTTCAGTTTTTGGTGCGGGAAATTAGAGTTTCTTACAGAAGAGGAATTTTTGAGTAAGCCTAGTATAGGATTTATATCCTCATCAAAATCGAATTTTAAAGACCTGGGTCGATATTTTTGGTTGGGTACAACTCCGGGAAAGTCAAACCCTTGTTTGACCCCAAGCTGGAAAAACCCTAAAATACTAAAACTAATAATTTTTGGTATATTCGCTATATCTTGGGATTGGAGAAGGATCAAGAGATGAAACTTTCACAAGCCAAATCTAAAATCCTGATTTACACTGTGTCCAAAATTCAGCCTTAGATTCGCTATATACTGGGAGATATGATCCCTTCAAGTTAGGGTTCCATCCTCTTCCAAGATTCATACCTAAACAGGACACCTAGGGAGAATCGTTATATCTTGGGCTACAGAGGTCCAAATTAAATTTCTGAAGATGTTCCAGAAAGGGAATGGACTGTAATTTTTGTGGTTCGAGTTTCAGACCCAGAAAATGAAACAGTGACACGTGGAAGTACGTACAACTTCGTTGTTTTGAACAGTCTTGTAACAGGTCACCTTGGGAAAATGATCATAAGTCCCAATTGGTCAAACAAATTCTGATGAAACCTATGGTTTTGAAACAAGGACATGTGAGGCTACCTCAGTGCGAAGTTTCAGACATAGAGGAGCATTAATTTCAGAGATACCATAGAAACAGTAACAGGAATTTATACAGAAGAAATTGGAAAACTAGGGCTTCCTGTTCCAGGAGCTTCCCTCCACTGTTTTCAGAAAAGGAGTACATTGGATAGCTCAACTTGAAGAGATTTATCTTTCTATCCAATCAAATATGAAAGATTCCAAGTTTTGAAAATTAGGGTTTCTCTAACAAACCATAGATCAGCCAGCTCCGAAACCAGGATGGACACCTCAAATCAGTAAGATCTAATCTTTTGCTATTTTCATTTGAGGTTCTCATTTCAAAGTGATATATCACATCAACTTGATGATAAGCTTGGTGAAGTTGACAACCTTCAAGCATGGAAGTATATGATCTCTCTGAAGAAAATGAATTGAACACCCACATGAGTGGAGAGGTTCCAGAGAGAGATGAGGCTAAAAGCCTTACACCAGTAGAACTTGGTCAAGGCCAAGAAGATCATTATTGATTCAATCACGGATCACCTTATACCACAAGTGTCTTCCCTAAAGACACCGAAGATGTTTGATTCCTTGACCAAGCTATTTGAAGGGAAGAACATAAATTGGAATATGAGTCTGAGAAAACAGTTGAAGAATGTGAATATCCAGAATGCAGAGACCATACAGTCATACTTTACGGGGGTCTCTCAAATCAGAGAACAACTTGAAGCGGTAGAAGAAGAAGTGGAGAATGCAGAAGTGGTGATAACCACCTTGAATGGCCTCCCAAGATCATGGGATTTATTCATTCGAAGAATGTGTGCTATAAGGAAGTGATTACTTTCAGCAGACTCTGGGAAGAGCTCACATAAGAAGAAGCTCAACTATTAATAAGAGAAAAGAATATGGGAGCAACTAAAGATCAAGCTCTCACCATCCAAAGAAGATCCCTCAAGCGATGAGGAATATGAAGAACTCAACTCTTGAAGAACC
>LPNX011176636.1:344154-363474 GCA_001517045.1 Pseudotsuga menziesii
GGAGTCAATAATGGCAAGTTTGACCTCTATGGATAGGCAATTAGCAACTTGCACATGGTGGGATTCATAGACTAGGCAAATAAGACAAAAATAAATGAATTAATGTCTAAGTGGGTAAATACTATGGGTTGATTATTCTAACAATATATAAGCAGCTTTTCGGCAATAACGGTTTGAAATGAAAATCAATAGTATCTTAGATAAATCAATTTTAAAACTTTAATAAAATTAAAAAATAAGCCCCAACATAAAACTAAAAAAAATAAAATTAATGTGCAGTTGACTGCATATCAAATACAATATACAATATACTAGCCCACTGCAGGTATAATAACAAATAGAAGCCAAAAGCGTGAGCGCCTTATTAGGCGGTTACAGAATTGCTCATTACCCACTAACAAACAAAATGTCCAAAAGGGCATGAAAACAAAATGGTATAGTTAGTAGACCGGGTCAAGCCAATTGCAGCCCAAAATCCATACCACCAAAACAATGATTTTCCCTCTAGTGTCACTTCATCTCGCCAAGGGAAACCCCTCAATAGGGAAACAATTGCAATTGAGGGTTTCCCATGGCGAGATGAAGTGACACTAGATAGGGAAACAATTGCAAGTCGCAAGCCCCAAGGGTTAGCTCAATTGGTAAGACGTGCGCACACTCTCTTGGTTTGGGGAGAGGTTATGGGTTCAAGCCTCGAGTCCTTTGGGGTTAGGCCTTCTGCTAGGATGGCCGGCGGTTTACCACCTCTAACATCCACTAATGTGGGGAAGTATTGTTGGGTTTTTCGTGCATTTTTCCATGTGAAAAAAAAACAATTGCAAGTCGCAAAAACCCAACGGCCAGAACTACCTCGAAAGTAGGAAAGGGCCACCAACTGAAGGTTTTGGCACCGGTGTCAAAGGGACCGTCAACATTTCTCGGCCTCCGAAAAAATAGTCATCGTTTCCTTCGAAGCCAACGTGGGAGCCAACACATAAGCGTCTCTCTCCTGTTGTCTTATCTCACCGCACAGGGAGCCAACAGAAACTCGTCGTCAAGGGATCCAACTTAGTCGTCGCACCACATAACGGCCATCGCCTCGCTGCTCCAATCGTCGAGCCCGAAGAAACCTTCACCCATTCTCGGTCACTGTCGCCACTGCAGAAGATCTAACACCTCTACGGATCACCTTGCAAAGGCTCCTCCCTCACTTCAAAAGAAAACGCCACCAACTTTACTCCTCCATTCAGAATATACCAATAACCTCGGGAGAGAAAGGAAAACGACGGCTAGGGAATGAACCCTAGCTGCTTGGAGTAGTTGTCAAACACCTCTCAAAACCTTAAAAGACTTGCGAAGTTTCAGGTGTTTTGAGTTGTTGCGCCTTCAGCAGCCTAGTATGGGAGATCTTGTAACGTATTTAACGATTTCACTTGTAAATGTCAGGCCACAAAAACAACCTAATATGGGGAGATGTTGTAATATTCCTACCTAACAAAACAATAAAAAAATAAAAAGTTTAATTATCCCCCAAAAAAATGTTGAACAGAAAAACAACACAATATGGGGCACATGTTGTAATGTTCCTACTTAACAAAATAACAAAAAATAAAAAATTCAATTATCCGCAAAAATAAAGGTTGCTAGTGCACATGGTTTTAAAACCATGTGCAAGGCCTCCTAAACAAACCATGGTTTTATTGTACATGGTCTAAGAGGGCCTTGCAAATGGTTTTAAAACCATGTGCAAGGCCTCCTAAACAACCCATGGTTTTATTGTACATGGTTTAGGTGGTTGTTGCAAATGGTTTTAAAACCATGTGCAAGACCTCCTAAACAACCCATGGCTTTCGGAGGGCCTTGCACATGGTTTTAAAACCATGTATGGAGAGATGTTGTAATGTTTTTTCTTAACAAAATAAAAAATAATAAAAAATATTATATTTCGGCCATAAATAGTATTAAATATTAATAATAAAAATATTATATGTCGACCGTAAATAAAAATATCTGTGTTTTGGTCTCAATCACACCAAAGCTGATAGTTGAGTGTAATACTTAAGAAGAGGTTTACACCTCCAAACCAAATATGAGCTGGTTGAGCTGATTGATCTAGTCTCTCCCTGTGCTGGCTCTGGGTTCTTCTCCAAACTACTGCTGGCCATAAAGAGTTTTTTGGGGAATCCAATAATTATAACCCTTCAAAACCCTTCAAAAGCACTAAAGCCATCCAGGCTGGTCTGGTCTCCTAGAAAGCGTGCTGATCTGGTCTCCTCACCAACCGCTTAAAATACAAATAAAGTTTACGACCTAAGATGGGTGGGAATCATTTGTGTGCCTGGCAACCGGAACATATCAATGCCATGTGGTGGAAATCGTACTGCCAAAGAGACAATAAAGTATAGAACCCAAACAACTGCTTTAGGATACTGAAAGAATCGTCGCTCAGAATAGCTTTCTTGCATGTAACGAAAGATAGCAACCAATCTACATTCAAATTGAAAGACCTCTTAAGGGAAGGAAACAACTAATAATCACCTTACTAATTTAGAGAGGATATGGAACGTCTGAATAAGCTATCTTGTTTGGAAGGCTCTGAATAAGCTATCTTCTTTGGAAGGACACATCTCACTGAATGGGCATACGGAGCTCCATTATACTTCTATGTTTAACTCATGACTCACTTAATGCATGTTGTTAACCTCAGGACTTGCTTATGGAACAAGCTGGGAACTACTTTTAGTTTTAACGTCCTCCTTCCTTTTTTGTTAATCCTTTCCTGGCATTTGAAACAGCTAATAACTACTTTGCTTTGTTTTGAAGATACGCTTTCCTCCCGAAATGAGTGCATGTTGTTACCGGTACTTAACTTCTCTTTTCTTTTTTTTATTCATGTACCCAATATGCAACAAGGGATCGTGACGGTACTTGCATATGCTACAAGGAGTTTCCTTTTAACTACCTGTATTAACTTAATGCATGTTGTGACCAAAACTTGCAGACGCTACTAAGCCTCATTTGCGTATCAACCCTTTCTGTAATGCATCACCACTCGCAGATGCTACTAGGCTTTTCTTCACTAGCACAGCAGACGCAACCGGGTAACCTTCCATGTACCAAAGGCAACAAGGAACTTCTCTTTTGTGTTTCATGTGCATACAGGAATAGATAGGGAACTCATCTGTTGTGTGCTCATGTCTTTTCAAACTTTTGACTTTTCATGTTTATGCTAAAGGGAACAGTAACTTCTCTGTTGTGCACATATGCGTGGTAGGGAAGGAACTCACTTTATGCTTACCTTCTCTATATAAAAATGGGGACATACATAACTTACATATCATCCTCATAACATCTAACCTCATGCTTACTTCCATTTTGACCGGCTAAGTTTGTTCTATCTGGCTCTCTTCCACAGGGCTCGAGGTGAAGGGGCAGCTAGGCTCGACGTAATCCCACCCTTCCTCGAGGTCCAACATACACATCTACACCCGTGAATTCAAGGTCTCTGAAGGAAAGACAGCAACCGGTCTACATTCTGAATTTTATATAGCAAGTAGCTTCTGGTTTCTTCCTTTATATTCTGATGGCTGAAGCCTTCTTGAAGCTAGTAAAATATGGCAAGATGCGAGGTTGTTAAATAAAAGAGCGTTGTAAGGGCAATTCGCAATAGCTCTAAATATTACGTGCCTGCTACCCCTGTTCTACCAGACTTTACCTTGTTGCCTTCACTCTAGGAAATGGAGTGCTTCCCAACTCAACAACACTTGCTTCAGTCAAGCTAGGAATAGGAGGGTACGACATCTATGAACCCTTCACTTACGCACTTGCCCAACCCATACCCCAAACGCACATTGTACGGGCGGCTCACATAGAGCATCTTGTATGGGCGTTTGATACAACATTCACCCCAGCGATTCACTCCAGCGTTCAATAACACTTGCTTGATAAATACTTAGTGAGTATACACTTTTGCTATGAACCCTTTGCCTTACCCCTTACTTAAGTGTTGTGTTTACAAACTACCTGCTTTACTAACCACCTAGAGATAATGCCCTTCACCTCCGGTGCCTTTGTTATCCCCCAACCACTTGCTTCATCAATTGCTTAATCTAGGTACTGCTACTGTTATATGAACATTTGGACGTGCTTATGTGTGGATAGTATATGACTTTGACCATTTATGTTGTTAATGGTAATGAATATGTGATTGAATCTGAGCATGCAAATGAAATGTGGAATGTTGGTACGTAGATACCAGTTCAGTTTATATTTTGGACATAGGACAAATACAATTATATATCACCGGTATATTTATGTTTAGCCTAATTGAAAGCACTGGACTCTTGGGTGGAATAATGCCGTCTATTTGGCCTATTCGTCTCTTTCTAGCATATAAGTTGCTCCATATTAACCTAACTATATCCATTGGAAGCTAGCGATTGAAACACGATTAGCTCCAGGGCCAACTATAGTCTAGTTTTGACCAAGCAGCAATAAATGCACCGAATAAATAGCCAACCATAGTAGTTATATAGCTACTTAACGACCTTACCCGCACTCTGCCGTGAAAGTTGGATTGAGCTCTTCCTGCTCGATTTAGTTCGAGTAGAAAGCTCTTATTAGGACCAGGAAAGGTATTTAATAGGGTTGGATTAGTAAAAGACTTATTCAGCTCTGAAAATGCTATAATTCAACTATTTGCCTAAAGACAACTGCAAGTTATCAACCCCATTGGATTATATCAAAGCATACTATTGAAAGGTGGGCTTTATGGAAGCAGAATTGGTTTAAAGGTACCGCCTGGACATGGCTAAAGTTCATACATCTAGGTAAAGGTAGGGGACTTAAGGTTGAACAACACCCAAGTCACTCAACCAGGTGCCTCTCATGCAAGTGTTGATGTATCAATCTTTCCTCTTCTTCCTTCCTGTTGGGCCATGCTAAGCGCAATGGGTCTCGGCCTTTTTTTAGCAATCGTTTTTCAGCTATAGGTACTGCACGTGGTATGGGCCCCAGCATAGGTTTATGGACATTGGGGGTATGGGGGATCCGGAGAGTGCGATTGGGATGGTCCTCCATCTGTTCTTCATGATGAGGTGGTGAAACTCGGGAACGATTTGATTGGCCATTGATCTCTATTTTTCTTATTCCCACCCAAATCCCTTCATTGAGTCAAGCTTATGACATATTATAGGCATAGCTCGCTAGAGCACAGACAGGTACAGAGACAGGTAAAGCAGTGGAAAAGATAGCGGAGGCCGGAGTGTATATCAGGTGGTAGAAAGCAGTAAGAGAAACAAATACTAAATCCATTGATTAATTGACCTCTGTATCAAAATGTTAAGGTTCCGCTCCTAAAGAAGAAACTCACCCATATATACATTAGTAATACAAACACAATGGCCAGTTACCAGATAGGTCGGTCAGTCAATGAATCCTTACCTAATGGCTATCCTTCTAGACACCTTTCTAGACATGGTTTCTCTGTGTATGGAATCCTATACATCGGGAAATACAAAGCATTGTGCAACGCCTTCCAACTTCACTTTGTAATAAGTGTCTTGTGTTATTTGTTGTCCATCCATGTTTTTATCACGGTAATAATGTGTAGCTGCGCCGCAAACTAGTCAGATATATTGTTTTATTTTGGGTGTTTGATTGGTCTTAATGGTGATTTGAAGCAATAACAACTTATACCCACTATGAACTTTGAAAGTAATGTTATTGGCATGTGCGTCATTGTTTGGGAATGGATGGTTGGATATATTGTTTCTTTAATTTTGTAAAGGTCTTAAAAATAATAATTTAATGCTCATTCAAGTTAAGAAAATGTCCAAGAAAATGAAAACAATGGTGGTTGGTAAAATATTTGGTTGTGGGATGTTAGGACAAGTTGGGTCATTGCAATAATGGGTATGGTATTTCTTAGATGAGTGATTTAGGATTTAGTTGGGTTTTTGAAAAGATGGTTGTTTCGTTGTTGGGTCTTCTAAATAATGTCTAATGGGTAGAATGATATTTAAAAATAAGATTGGTTACATTTAAATGGGTCATTGTAAAATAAAGAAATTTGGAGTGCATGTTTGGTGGCACTCGACACTCCATATTTAAGGGTTTTCATATGTAAAGGAATATATCTACTTAGAAGATCAAGGATGACATTAGTAGGTCAATTTAGTTTTCCAAACTAATGTCATAGGTTGTTGTGTTGGAAGTGTGCACAATCAAACAAACAACATTCTAGATCCATGATATAGTTATGATAATAATCTATGTAAAGGGTGAAAGATAAAGTATGGTTATTGTTTCTCTGGTGAATGTAATTGGGTAATTGTTGTAAGGCCTATTAAAGGTATGTATAACCCATTGGTTGGTCCATGTTGTAATGCTTAGTTATAAGCAAGCTATATTCCCTGGGTTTTTCTAAGCGCTATTAAGCATGCACGCATGTTGTAGCGCAGAGGCACATGTAATCACATGATGTCATGTTCTCTCATAGGTAGAGAGGTCGTAGTATCAAGTTGTGGAATTAACCACTGTGAGGGGTACGGGGGTGACAGGTGTACCTGTATGTTAGCTTTATGCTACATGGAAGAAAAATAAACTTCAATTGAAGGGGAAAGTGCGAGTTAATCTCAAAGTATTGAAATGTTGGGACCAAGTTATAAGTTAAGGGGGATTTGAGCATGTTGATGAACCAAATAGGTGAAAAGCATTACTTATGGTTTTGACTTACCACAAACCTCACATACAAGTGGTTTCGGTTGACCACGATCCTCAGGATAGGGAACTTTAATTTATAGTGCACACTCACTTGGAATTTCTTCACTGTGTGCTTCGTCCTCAAACTTTTTGCTTCTTTCTTTTATACTTGCATAACACTGAGAAATATCAAGAGAGAGAGAGAGATCTTTCTAGACACAGTTTCTCTATGTAGCAATCCTATAAATTAAGGGAAATACAAAGCATTGTGCAATTCCTTCCAACTTTAGTTTGTGATAAGTGTCTTGTGTTATTTATATGTTTTAATTTGTTGTAAAAACATTAAATTACCATGTTCATCTATGTTTATTACCATGGCTTTGGTTTTTGATAAGCCTTAGACATAATGAGAATATTATTGCTATGGTGTGAATACTATGTTTATTTTATAGAAATGACGATCTACCAATGAAGGAGGAAGACATGAAGGTGGAGCTACTGACTAGTGTTGATCTAATTGTCTGCAGTTATACATGAAACAAAAATTTATGTTTACAGGGACATTTCTTTTTACAGTGAGGTGCAACTAAGTCAATTGGATTATTTTTCTCATCTCAATTATCATCTTGGCGGCACTAGAGATGAAAATCACAAAGATTGGTTGCAACCATAATTGATTAGTTGATTGTTATGAAGAAATCTTGAGAATAAATTCTAATGATGAAGAAAGCCCAAGACAATGACGATAAAGAATGAAGGCCAAGATGAAGACCTAGTTGATGACTGAAGATGAAGCCATGTCCAAGGTGGAGACAACGATGGAGAATATGACCTAAAGGAAGACCAAAATTAAACGACCCATTGCAATGACAAAGCAAAAATATTTTGTTAAAATTGTTACCTCTAATAAACATCAAGAGGGAGTGTTAAAACACAGATTAAAAGTATTGAAATGTTTATTAAGGACTGACGACAATCGAGATCTCTGGAAGCAACCATAAATGAGATGGTTGGGACAGAGCAAGTGCATTGTAGCATTGGTAGTGTCCATGGAGAAATATCTAGAAAGAGATCCTTCTAGACACAATTCCTCTGTGTATGTAATCCTATAAATTAAGGGAAATACAAAGCATTGTGCAACACCTTCCTGCTTTAGTTTGTAACAAGTGTCTTGTGTTACTTGTTTGTGTTCATTTGTGGTTCATCTCTGTTTTTATCAGTTATCAACATCCCCAAACAATAGTGCAAGAACAGGAAAAGAGTAGCAAATTCGGATTGTTGCATCTGCACCTATAATGATTAATATTCTTTTACAACATTTCAAAGCTCACTAAGATCAAACCACAGATGTGCTTAAAATGATTCTTTACTCATTGTAGCAAACCCTTGATTTTCCATGCATTAGGTATTCCATTTGAATTCATCAACACCCAATGTAAAGAGCCAACACGAGGCCGCATTCGAAATCATAATCATTGGTTTATTCAATAGTAATGTTACAAATAAAATAGTACTGAACTTTCCAAAGAAATTTTGCAGACCTTCAGGCAAAACAAAAAAAATAGCAAGAAGTGTCGCTGGTTCGAGCATTCGATAGGTTGTATCTACTAGACGAGATTGTCAAAAACACCTCGCACAGCGTGATTGGCATATCGTCCGCCTGTGTAAGATCTATAGAGGGCGACTGTAGTGGAAGATTCGTAAGTTTGAGGGAAAATGAAGATGGAAAAAGCCCAAAGGCACGCCCGCTGAAGCGTAAACACAATTGTTTTCAATATTGTTCAAATTTGCAGAGAAAGAAAACACCGCTTGTAGATAAAATTCAATCTTGTTCAAATTTGCAGAGAAAGAGAACCAATATAGAAATTACAAAAGACAGCTTCTATCAAAGATGTGGCTTCCATGACTACTCGACAAATCCGCCGTTACCATCAAACAGTTTCACCAGGCACCACTGCAATACTTATTTTACTTACTTTTTATGCCACCCTTGGGGTGACATATATAAATCGCGCATTTGAACTAAATCCACATCTCTGAGAAAAAAAAATCATGGGCTATATAGTTTTGGCATAGTTTTTAGATTTTAATATTAATGCTGATTTTAGAAAATGTATTTATTTGGCTTTTGTATTGGTTAATAATGGTTGTGGTTAGCCTCAAAATCAAGCTAAGTGGTTTTGGTTTGTCACATGTTAAGTGTGACATATGCAAATTGATGGTGCGTATATGCTGTAGCCCTGGTTCGTGGTCTTATTACGATTCAATCCCTCAGCCTAAGCCTCTTAGTCACGTGTGAACAACTCTCGGTGAATGAAAGAGCGAATGCGTCAATTCACTATTGTACTACCTCAACAGGATGGTTTGACTCGGACCGGTTGTTCCTATCTGGGTCTTGGGTCTTCGTTGCGCAAGTCACGGAGAGCACTTTCTCTTGGAGGATCCCGGTTTTTCTCATTGTCTCAAACTAGTCGTCACCTTTCAAGGTTCACTTCTCAACGTTGTTGTTGTTTCCTGTTGGTCTCTTCATCTACAGTCTTTGTGCTCTATCTTCATCTCAAGACATGTATTTTTCTATGCTCAGTTCCTTCATTATAGCTATTGTTATCTTTTACTTGTCTCTGGGATGGGTGATGGGTTCCTAGCTCCTTCCTCCTTAGCAGGTGACCACATGGAGTCCGCCCTCCTTTTTGGAGGGCTTAGTACCAACCATGTATAAAAACAAGTGGGAATTGGACTTTCTGTCGATCCTTTGCCTCATTGCAGCGCTGCAAACTTTTGACAGCTCCTAGTGGGATCTGGTCTTCCGTCCTTCTCAGGTCCTAGGTTTTTTCTGCTCACCCTTCCCAGGTACTAGGGTTTTACGGTTGAGCCTTGCTCAGACCCCCTTTTTTGTTGATGTGCCTTGTTAAGTCTTGTTAGGGTTTTTTTCCCGTCCTTGGTGGCGAACTTCATTTGGTGATACTACTCTAGTTTTTTCCACCAGGTTACTTGTATTCCTCGAGGTTGGGTGGTCTCCTTACTTAGGGTTTCCCCTCCTTCTAGTCTTGTTTCCTTGGACACCTATCATGGGGACCTTTGACCCTTGTCTGTATTTTCCACCAACGGGGGGGTCGGGCTTGTCACACTCTTGTCCTAACTTATCTCATCATGCCCGCAGAAAGTCAAAAGCACTTAAAGCGCTTGATACCAAGCGTAGCTATGTTTTGGGTAGGGACGTTATGATGAATAAGGTAGTGGCGCTCTGTAGTAGAGCTCTTATAGGCAGACTGGAGTATTTTTCTTTGAAAAAGGAATAATGGTTTGAGTGGGATACTCTACATTGGAAACCCATTCTTAATTATGTCTCGACGATCAGTTTGTTAGCAAACAAATGGTTGGTCTTTGTCTTTCTTGAAGACAAGGATGCTACTCACATTTTGGACTCCCTTTAGACCATCGAGAATGGATCTTTGGTATTAATCCGTTGGCACTCCAGCTTTGATCCTCTTAGGGAGAGAGTTGTTAAAAGGCACCTATGGATTTTCCACCCCTTCCAAGAACCTCTCTTATTGTTGAGGACTCTTTACTGGATAGTCCCGTAGCTTCTCCTTCCTTCTAGCATCCCCCTCTCCTCAAGTCCCTCTCAATTTTCTCTATTAAATATCGTGTTTCTCCCTCAACCCTCCCCTTGAACTCCATCAAATTCAAAAATGTTACTATTCGAAGTTCCAAGAAAAACAAACACCCTCCTACTCCCTCTGAATATCTTGGAGCCTCTGGTCTCTACACGCCCCTTTCTGTCAGGATCAAGGCAACTACCATATCTTCAAACCTTTCTTCTCCCCAGGCACTTAGAACTTTGCCACTTGCAGACCTGGTTACCCCATGAAGATTCTATCCATGAATATTCGTTGGTTTGGGGGGCTTACCAAACAAAAATCCCTCAAGTCTTTGTTTTCTTCTTTGAATCCTGATATGATTTTGATTCAGGAAACTATGTGTGATCATTAAATTGCTCTTCGCTTGTTCTCTAAGATCAATCCTGGTTGGGAATTTTGTGCCATTGACTCTCCAGGCCACTCGGGAGGACTACTTACTAGTTGGAACCCTCGGCTTACACGATGTAAAGCCTTACATTCCTATGATGGTATACTGGTCAAAAGTAGGTTTAAAGGCCTTGACTCTATTTTCTCTATCTTGAACTGCTATGGCCCTTACTCAAATAGAGATATTTTTTGGAACAATGTCGTGGCCGGTGGCATTTTTTACTTTCCAAATCTCATCTTTGCTGGAGATTTGAATTTCACTATCTCATATGTTGAAATTTATGGTAGAAAAGATCGTATTGACACTCTAGCTCCCTTCTTTTCCCAGCTTCTGACTACTACCAATATGGTGGATCTAGCTCCTCACTCACCTGGCCCTACTTGGAGAAATGGTCGAATTGGCTTGGAAGGAGTGAGCAAAAGACTGGATATATTTCTTTCCTCAGCCCTCCTTCTCCCCTCACTCAATCGTTATAGAACTTGGGCTTCTCCCTCTGAGATATCCGATCACTATCCCATTTGCTTGGAATGGAACTTTTTGCCCTCCTCCCATCTTTACCCCTTCAAGTTCAATTGGGAATGACTTCAGGATAAAGGCTTCCCTGTCCTTGTTAACTCTTCTTGGTCTGCTGATTTACATCCTCCTCTACTTGACTCAATGTCTTCTCTCACTCTCAAGCTCAAGAGGCTTAAATGTGCTGTGAAGGACTGGGGAAAAAAATAGGTTTTGGAAAAGGCCAAAGAGATCTTGGACATTGACATAGAAATGAAATCTCTTCTCTTTGTTTGGACCTCGGGAATTCTCACTGATTGTGAAGAAGCTCTGTTGTCCCATCCGAAGTGTAGAAAGGAAAATCTCTTGGATCAACAGGTTTTAACTTGGAAACTCAAAAGTAGATTTAATTGGATTAACGAAGGGGATGCTAATACCATGTTATTCCAATGTTATGCCTTAGCTAGAAGAAATTCCAAATCTATATGGGCTCTACATAATTAGGTTGGAGATATGGTAGAAGAGGATGCCCATCTAAAACAACTTAGGGTACAACATTTCTCTGAACTTTTTAAAGACAATGGCAGTTCAAATATTGTGGATCAACTCAAAGTTATCAGTGTCTTTCCCTCTTTTGTACAGGAGGAGGAAAGGGGTAGCTTCCTCTCAGAAATCACTCTTTTAGAAGTAGAAGAAGTCTTAAAAGGACTCAAAAAGGATAAGATCCTTGACCCTAATGGTTGGTTGGTGGATTTCTTCCTCTGTTTCTTTGACTTGGTGGGGATTGATATACTCAGGGTTGTTGAACAGTCTCGACTGGAGGGGAGCTCAAGAGGCTTAAATGTGTTGTGAAGGACTGGGGAAAAAAGAAGGTTTTAGCAAAGGCCAAAGAGATATTGGAAATTGACTTAGAAATGCAATCTCTTCATTTTGTTCGGACCTCAAGAATTCTCACTGATTGTGAAGCAGCTCAGTTGTCCCGTCCGAAGTGTAGCAAGGGAAATCTCTTGGCTCACCAGGTTTTAACTTGGAAACTCAAAAGTAGATTTAATTGGATTAACGAAGGGGATGCTAATACCAAGTTATTCCAATGTTATGCCTTAGCTAGAAGAAATTCCAAATCTATATGGGCTCTACAGAATCAGGTTGGAGCTATGGTAGAAGAGGATGCCCATTTAAAATAGCTCAAGGTACAACACTTCTTTGAACTTTTTAAAGACAATGGTAGTTCAAATATTGTTGATCAACTCAAAGTTATCAGTCTCTTTCCCTCTTTTGTACAGGAGGAGGAAAGGGGTAGCTTCCTCTCAGAAATCACTCTTTTAGAAGTAGAAGTCTTAAAAGGCTTCAAAAAGGATAAGAGCCCTGACTCTGATGGTTGGCCGGTGGATTCTTCCTCTGTTTCTTTGACTTGGTGGGGATTGATCTACTCAGGGTTGTTGAATAGTCTCGGCTGGAGGGGAAGGTCAACATCTCTTTAAATGCCACCTTCATCACTCTCATCCCGAAGTGTGAAAAAAATCTTACCTTTGCAGACTTCTGACCTATTTCACTTTGCAATATGGTCTACAAGCTCATATCCAAGATTGCAGATACAAGACTGAAGCCTTTTCTTGACAAGGCCATATTTGCTCAACAATATGGGTTTCTCTATAATATACATATTATTGAACCTGTTGTAATTGCACAAGAAATATTGCATTCCATCAAGATGAAAAAGCAAAAGGTGTTGGTACTCAAACTGGATCTGGTCAAAGCCTTCGATCATGTCAATTGGACTTTTCTTACACTAGTCCTCTTACAAATTGGCTTACCTGTGGATGGGGTTAACTACATCATGGGCTGTGTCTACTCCTCGAAATTTGTTGTTCTTATCAATGGTACCCCATCAAGTTTTTTTCCACCCTCTCATGGTATCAAACAAGGATGCCTATTTCCCCTCTCCTTTTCATTATGGTGATAGAAAGCTTAAGTCTTCTCATTGTTGATGCACAAAGAAGAGGTAATATCATTGGGATCATAGTCTCTTCTAGCTTTTCTATAACTCATCTCCTATTTGTGGGCGATGTTATCTTGTTTGTGCTGGGGACTCTTGATGAATGGCAAGGCTATAAGGAAATTTTGGAACTCTTCTGTTCTGCAACATGTATGAATATAATTATAGAGAAGTCCTCTTTCATGTTCAGTGAAGTTGATGTTGGAACTAGAGATCAGATTTTCTCCATACTGCCTTACAAAATGGAACCTATCACTGTTGGTTTCAAGTATCTTGGCTATCGTCTCAAACCCTTGGATTATTGCACAAATGATTGGCATTGGATCATAAAAAGTTTTGAAACAAGAACTAGCAACTGGACATATACATTGTTATCACTGAGAGGTAGGTTGATCCTCGTTAGATCAGTACTTACGAGGTTAGCAGTCTATTGGTTTGCCTTAGCTCGGATACCCAAATCCATTTTACATTGTCTTGGGCGTACCATTTTTAATTTTCTGTAGGGAAATGTGGGATGGAAACACAAGATGCACTTTGTCGACCGGCATACCATTTATAAACCTTATGAGTATGGTGGGTGGAACATAAAGAATCTGGAATGATTCAGTCTGTCCTCGGAATCAAAAGTTGTTGGATGGCTCTTAATGGTAAGGTTTGATGGAGCCATATCATTGGCCAAAAATATCTAAAAGATTTGTCTATGGAGGAGTGGCTTCGATAAAAACATTTCCCAGTTCAAGGCACTTCATACTTTTGGGATGGCTTTATCAAATCACTTTCCTGGATCACTATGCAATTGGGATGGAAGGTTGGAGATGGAAAAAGAATCAGGTTGGGTGTTGATCCTGTTGCTGGTCCGAATTCCTCCTTTCTTCTCTCGGAGGACCTCAGGGATTATCTGATTGACTTTGGCATTTTGACTCTCAACCATGCCCGTAACTTGAGAACTGGTACAAACTCACAGTCATACTAGCTAACAGCAGGGGACTTGGACTTAAGTGGATGTTGGAAGGTTCAGTGGATTGATTATGTAAATGGATTAACACATGGATGTATTAGACTTAAGTATACTAAGGACTCTTTGTTGTGGACGTACAACAAAGCTACAGGTTTTATCACGGCTAAGTTGGCTTACAAACACATTACTTCATACTTGCTCCCAGTATCTCCTCTTGGTTCTCATTCTCGCATCTGGACATGTGATGTGCCTTTAAAATTGATTTGTTTTACCTGAATTTGTATGGAAAATCACATAAATACTTGGGATAACCTAATAAAGAGAGGTTGGGTTGGGCCCAACAGATGATGCCTATGTAGAAATGGAGAGGAATCTGTAAATCACCTATTCTTTGTCTGTGCATTTACATGGGAAATTATCAACAGTCTCAGCATGAACCTTCACATTGTGATGAATTGGAATGATCCCTCTTTCCTGGAAAATATGGAAAATTGGTTCAA
This sequence comes from Pseudotsuga menziesii, assembly GCA_001517045.1. Taxonomy (NCBI): domain Eukaryota; kingdom Viridiplantae; phylum Streptophyta; class Pinopsida; order Pinales; family Pinaceae; genus Pseudotsuga; species Pseudotsuga menziesii. The sequence goes on from LPNX011176636.1 coordinate 358,811, forward strand.
AAGAGAAACATAATTTCTCTACTTACCTTTCCTCATTATTTGGAATATGTGGCTCACCAAGATCTGTTTAACATTTGAGGATAAGCCTCCTGATATGAGATTCCTTTATCACAGAATTGTGGAACAATTGCACACATACCCTGTGATCATCCAAAGGAAATCTAAACGCAGGTGCATTGGCATGGCTCATGTTTTAGCCTATCCATCAGGTTTTTTTATGGGACTGCAACTAATATGATTGGAGGTGTTGGAATTCATCTGTTGATCAGTCAAAATAATTTTTTTTGCATTAATATGGGGTGTGGCCTCAATACAAATACCAGATCTGAACTTCTGTCATTATGGGTGTTGTTATATTTTGCAAAAGAATTAAGCATCCCCTATCTTCATGTATATGGGAACTCATATGTTATTATTAACTGGGTTAAGGAGAGCGCAACACTCTCAACTCTCAATCTGGATGGATGGTGCCACAATATCATAGAACTGAAGACGTACTTTCTCACTCTAGACTTTCTTCATGTATACGGAGAATACAATGAGAGGACATATAGCTTATTCAAGGAAGCGCTCTCCATTTCTATTGGTTATTTTATCTTCACTGAATTCTATGAATGTGAAATTATTGGGAATGGTTCGCTTCAACTCTTTTGAGCTTTTTAGTTTCCTCCTACTCTTCTACCATTTTGGTGTTGCTCTTGAGTATGGATGGCCGAGTATTTTACATCATTTGGATGTTAGAGGTTGGATTTGTTTCTCCTTGTTGAGTTTGATATTTGCACATTCCCATGAGCGCTTCCTTGGATACGCTACCTCTGGGCTCTTTATGTATTACCTTTAGACATCTTGGAGGTATGGCAGGAGTTAGTATTGTTTTGATATTATCTTGGAGGTCTGGAAGGAGCTAGTAACATTTTGATACTGTCTTGAATCTCTCTATTAGAGTATCTAATATGGTCTTGAGCCTTGATATTGTGCCCAGCTATATTAGTGTGGCACTTGATACTGTCATGAGCCCTTATGTTTTGCTATGTATTTGCTACTGAGTATATCATGATTTAATAGTTACCTTTGATTCAGAATGAATACCAAGGAACATATATTTTTCTTCTGGAAAAAAAATTATTGTACTACCTCACCCATGAACGCAACATCATCATTGTATTTCCTCTCCCATGAACACACCACTTTTAAAACACTCATGTTTATAATTATGTTTTTGCAATGTTGGAGTGGTTTGGTATGTTTTGTTCATCGTTCATCATGCTTTTGATTTTGTTTCAATATTCCAATTAATTACTGACAATTATGCATGTGTGCTAGTGGTAATAATAATACTAGTTGTTGATAGGTAATTGGGCATGCATGCTTCAATGGCCATGGATGATGGTGATGGGTTATGTTCATCCTTAAACATTATAGAGCAACATCAGTCAGTCATGCTAATGCAACAACACCGCTCTTTAATCTTTTGGGCTTAGCATTTTTCCCAATGTTTATTTTCGTGTGAAACACCTATCAAATCAATGTGGTTAGCAACATGGTCCCATGGAAACATCTTGTTTCAACCACAACTTGATAATAAAGAAAGGGGAATAATTTATAATATTGACGTTATAGTACCCATCAAACAACATCTTTATGCGAACTCCAAGGAGTCTAAGCGAACAATCATAGGAAATGCAATAATCTAGGTGACATCTTTCACATTTCTATGTTTTTACTAACTTTAAGAGGAACTTCTTCACATCTCTAAGAGGAACTTCACAAAGTCTAAGCAAACAATCATAGCAGATGCAATAATCCAAGTAACATCTTTCAAATTTATGTGCTTTTACTTAATTTAAGGGCAGACACATATTCTACTATGCTAAACTATATTACAGGAGAATGATTCAATGTTAATAAATATTTTTAATTATTAAGTTTATTTTTATAAATGTGTATAGAGTTTCATGTTGATTCTTTATATCAGAAGAATTTCATACACCAATTCACATTTTAGTTATGATCATTCAATGTTCCGTTGGATCATAGTTTAAAAATTAAATTATTATTATTATAAATATCATATCAACAACATTAAACTTTAAGACACTAACATCATATGAATATAGTTTGATTTCAATCCAATCTAATATAGCATAGTATAGATATCTCAAAAATAGAACTATGATTGGGATATATTAAGTGCCAAAATCAATAGCCAATTCTTTTAATACAATGGCAAAATGGCATACATAATGAATAATGCACGTACAAAAGAAATATCTACAACTCTATATGTCTTTCATATTTTTTCTCTTAATAGAGTTTTTTCACATCAAATGATATGAGTAATGAGTGGGTACATAAAGAGATTACTAATTTGTGGGACTCTCATTTGTCAGTATTTTCATCTGGTCATAAGTTGACCTTCGGTATTGTTCCTTGGACATTAATCTTGAATTTAAGTTTAATTATCTTGATCAAGCAACACCAAGTGATATAAATAGTAGTAAGTGGGTAAATAAAGAGATTACCAATTTGTAAAGCCCTGGTTTGTTAATGTTTTCATTTAGTCATAAGTCAACATTTTGTATCATTAATTTAATATGTCTACTGTACCTATAAAACACTTATAGCAAAAGTATCACATTTCTATAACATTTGTCTTATATCCATCGTTGTTAGCAACTGTGGTGACATTTCCACCTCATGGCTCTTGTTCATTTATATTATTTTGATCTCAACTATCTATATCTATAGAGTTTACCCTCTAACACATCTCCATTATACGTATGTCGTAGTGTCTCATGATTTAGAAATTGTATTAATAAAACCTCCATCCGAATAAAATGATCGATATAAAACTTCATGCATGATTAAATATATAATGATTTTTTATTAATAGCTTTCGAGGTTAGTTTATGTGGCCATGAGCATAGGTTTGACACTCTTGATCCCTTAGAATTAAACTCAATTTTTCATAACAATGTAAGAACTTTCGTAAAAATATCCTTAGAGCCCAAAATCAAGATCAATGTTATGGATTACACTTTTATTGTACTCTTTAGTTATCTTGACCTTACACTTGGTCTCCATCTAAGCCTAATTTCATCATTTGGATTCATAGGACTGGAAGAGAAACATTCATTTTTGCATTTCCTTAATTGTTAGTTGGAGAAATATTTGAGATCATAAAATTAATCTTGGATGGGATAGGGTATGTATGCATCTATAGACTTTATCAATTACAAACTGATTAGAGTCCAGGTCCTTGTTCCACAAACAAGGGGTCTCATACGTTACCAACTTGGTGTCTGACTTGACAGTGACCTTCAAAATATAGTAATAATAATAACATATTCTGCACTTGCAACATTTGAACATGCATCATAATCCTTGGTGTCAATGACCTTTCACTACCCAATGATTGGATGCTACCGAGGCCTTGGAGGAATGGATGAGAGAAGTGTTTGCAAATTGGAAGGTCGCCCCAACAACAATTGGATGAGAATATATCAATGTTTCATTTCATCCGCTCTGGAATCCTGTCTCCCTACAAAGATATGGCATGAGAAAAAACTACCAGATAATACTATATCTAGTGGTTTTTCCAGTTGATTGGCGATTAGATTATCATTATATAGGTGGTTTCGATTGGGTCTACATTAATCCAACCAACCTATGCACAAAGAGCCCTAAAAACTTCATTTTTGTAACCGTGCTTGGAATCTTTTAATTCCTATAAACTCTTAGACTTGCGGAGATCTTGGTTGCTATATAATTATTTACCTCTTATGTTGTATTTTGTATTTTTCACGATCCTTGAAGATGTGAAGCAATCACTCGTAATGATATTGACAACAACACAAGACTCAACTCTGAGAAATATGGATGGGTCATAAAGTTCATCGATCTAATATTTTTGTGGGTCATTGATTAGATTAAATTTGGGGTCTAAAATGAGCCTCATAAGAAAAAGGGCCATTGATGAGTTGGAATTCAAGAACCAATAGAATTTCAAGAAATTGAATCAACTATAATCATTTATTTTGTCAGTAAGTAGCCACATGGGATTTGAACACATGTCCTTCCATTTAAAAATTCTCATCTCAATTACTCATTCCCAATTTCTCTAACCCCTGTGGGAAAGTCAATGATAATCATAGACTTGTCATATTTGTCATAAAAAACTACTTTTTTAAATTCGTATATTCAAATTATCTCCCTGTCGTTTTTCTCAAATTTCGAGAGGGGGCACTCATTGGATGTGGATCCAATTAGAACCCGCAATGCATACTTTTGATGGACCCCACGACACGAAAAATGGGAATACATTAAAAAAACATGTTACTTGAAACTAACATTTTTACGCCGTAAGGCGTTTTTCTCCGAAGAAGTTCGGAAATTCACTGTTCCATTTCGTCTATGGAACCAATGAACTGTGGACGCGTGTTCGATACAGGATGTGGACGCGTGTTTACATTTTGTTGCGTGTTCGATAAGGATGTGGACGCCTGTTTAATGTGATACCCTCGATCTCTTCTTGCGAACGAACTGGAAGCTTCTTGTATAATACGCTAAGGAAAACGCGGGACCTCTGAAGCCCGGCGTCGATACAGTGGAGCAGACCGTGAAAGCTGTGGTTGGCCCTGTCTCCCGACGTCTTCAACGGGACA
>LPNX011176661.1:0-59784 GCA_001517045.1 Pseudotsuga menziesii
ACTTACCTTTTGAAACAAAAGACTTCCCTGGGTTGACAATGAATTTCGTAAACTCTGTATGTTGATAACAATCTATCTGCATTTAGGGTGCTCGACAGTGGATTCAATATTGCCAGTTGAATGAGATATTCCTTCTTTGAAGCTAGCTGTAGAACTCTTACCAGACACTTCACCATTGGAGGAGCGTTTAGTCCACCTTGAGCAACTTGATGAGTAGCGTCGGGATGCTTTGGTGGCTGTAGAAGTAAATAAACGTCATGTAAAGGTCCAGTACGATAAGTCAGTCCGTCCAAGGAGGTTAGTGAAGGAAACTTGGTCCTTTTGTGGGATCAACCGAAATAACCCTTGGGGGCAAGAAAATTTAATCCCATGTGGCGTGGTCCTTACGTGGTCAAGCGTGTGTTAGAGAAGGGTGCTTATGGGTTAGTGGGTTACAAGGGAATGGCCTTGGCAGAGCCTAGAAATGGGCTCTATCTCAAGAATTACTATGCATGATTCTCAGCCAAGGTTGGTTATTGTATATTATTGTACAGTTTTGCATAGTTAGCTCTTTTTCTTATAGTGATCGGGTTTGTGATTAGTTTCCATTTCTTTTGGCAGATGTCAATGGAATCTTCCACCTACATACAATTCGTGGATGGTGCAAGCCGTCACACTCAACACTCAGCCTCTACTGCTTGGGTGATTTATACTCCTATGGGTCAGGTACTATCTTTAGGAGGCGTATGTCTGCGGCCATCTTCCAACAATGTTGTTGAATATAGTGTCGTTATTGAGCTTCTATGAGATGCCATTTCACATGGCATTCTCTCTCTTGAGGTATGTCTTGATTCGGAGTTAGTAGTGTCACAGCTTAATGGTTTGTACCATGTTAGAGATCTGACATTATTAAGAATATTCTTACGTGTGAGATTATTAGAACGGAAATTTGACAATATAACATACATACACATTCCAAGAATTAATAATCAAGTTGCCGAATCATATGCTAACTACCTGTTAGATTGGAATTTGTTTCATACACAATAAATTCATCACAAACTTTAATTTTTACACTTGTAAATAAATAAACCGATCACCATAAAACTTTTTATATAACATCCAAAATGTGGTAATACATAGTGTCATGATACAAAAATGGGGCTCTCGAGCCACCAACATATAATACATGGTAGTACAAAATGTATAGACTCCCAGGTATCTAATCCTGTGGAGGAGGAGGGGGGTTGTGATCATGGAAGGTCACCACTGCTCTAGCTAGCCATCAGAATAACCGCACCCATGCTCATGGTACACCCACCACTTGGCGCTGCATAGCCTTAGGAAAGTCCTCGGCTTGCGCCATGGGAACCCTATGTGTCAGCCTCACAAAATTAGTATGAATGCTCTAGAGCGTCCGATCCGCATCCACACTCGTGATATCATCTCCTCTTCCCCTTCGTCTGTGACGAGGGAATCCTTCCAGCCACTGTGTTCCCACATTTGCACACAAATGGTAGATGTCACTATGTATTGTCACGCAAAATTATGTCTTTTGATTCTGTATAATCAGAAAACACAAAAAAACAAACAAAAAACTCAAAAATCAAAAAAGAGAGGGTCAAGATTCGTTACCTATATCGCCATATGCCGATCCTGGTGGTAGCAGCATGTCCAGGTCCCCCCGAAAATATATCCCCGCATAGGGATAGTCATTGATGGCAACTATCTGTCGTCGCCACCATGGAAAGAAGTCAGCTGGATAGGGGTTGGCCACCCTACCTCCCCCCATTCTGTGCATCGCATCTGCCCAACGACGTTGGGACGGATCTCGAACCCCGTGAAGAGGAACATCAACTCTAGGGCTCAATCCTGGAACACGCTCAAAGAAAAACATGCTCAATATATAGTTGCACCCAAAGTTCTGCACTCTGCTCGTCTTACACTCACTAAGCTGATGTTTCATGTTGCTTAGTAGTGTAGTGCTCCAGTCATAAATCATGGGTCTCATGCACTCCATTGCATAGAACATCAGAGGCCACGAGGCCTGGTGGAGTGATGCCAAGCCTACTATCCTGTCCAATTTCAATAGTATGGCCTTTAGGCCCAGCATCTATATAGCATTGGTAGGGACCTGACTCCCCACCTTCTCTGTGTCTGGATAGCAGTACACTACAATGTACTCACCGATATTCAGGCCACCTCCTGGCCCACCATGAGAACAAAGGTTCACTACTTCCCCCCATTGAGAAATCCCTGTAATGAAGTATATATCCTCCAACTCTATAGTGAGGGACATCCCATCTATATGGAAGGACTCAAAGTCTAGATCCCAGTAATCCACCAGCATCTGCAATAGTCTTGGTTTGGCTCTCAAGCCACCAAGACACCAAAGCTTATAGAGTCCACATGCACATAGATCTTGTTCATCCATTAGATCGGCCCTTACTGCCTCCTCTACCTCACCATGTTCACGCTCTCTCCACTCTAGGACCATACTGCACAAGAAATTACAAATTTTCCCATTAGATTACTTAAAAAACCTTATGCGCGGCCTCATACGCGACTGTTTTCTAAAATCCAAATCCTTTTAGAGTTTTCCTTGACATGGATCTAACTCACTTGACTCCTGGCCTTCCCTATTCCTTGAGATCACTCGGATTCAACCTTTCATTACCCCTTTGAAAAGCTATATAAGGAACTCTATGGTACATTGAAGGCATATGAGAGAATTGAGAGCAAAGAAACTATAGTCCATTGTTGCTGGAACTTATGCTTGAGTATGCATCCATTTGTCCCTTGGAGCACTTTTGTTTTCTTCCCAAGCTTGCCTTTTACTTGTGAGCTTGCTATCGAGAGATGGAGGATTGAGGTGGTGGAGGCCCAAGTGGGGGATTCAGTTTCTCTGATTCGCAAACATGCCAACAGAGGTTGTATCGATTGTAATCTCTGATTTATATTAAATAGAAATATCTTTTCCTGTCCAATAATGTGTGTTTGAATGAATATTTTATCCATGGGATGATGCTAAATGCTTATACATTGTTGATTATATATGCTAGAATAGATCTAACACCATGATATATAGTATGCTTGTATTGTTTACTTTTTGTTGAGGAAGTAATTTATCAATTCAAGCTGAAGTTGGAAAGCTCAACGGGGATCTACTTCAACTGTCCAGAATAAGGAATGAGGTCTTATCCTTTAGTGTTATACATTTACTTTCTATTGCATATTGGAAAGGATTGATTTCTGGAGTCAATCTATCTGTTGTGGTACCCCAACCATAGGAATTTCTCTCTATAACACAGGGCACTCAAGGAGATGGCTACATGTATGATTGAGGATAAATATTGGAGTCCTAATATATGGGCTGAAGCCATTAACTATTTTGCATACATTCAAAATAGGGCTCTACACAAATCAAGGAGTGGAAAACACCATATGAGGCTTGGTTTGGTCACAAGCCAAATATTTCACATTTCACGATTTTTGGCTCAAAGGCATGGGCTCGAATTCCTTCAGTAAAGAGAAAGGCCTTGCAGCCACAAAGAAAGGAGTGAATCATAGTGGTATATGGTGAAGACATAAAGGGCTACAATCTCTTTTATCCATCCACACGCAAGACTTTCATAGAAATAAGTGTGCAATTCGAAGATGAAATTATTCCATATTTTGAACTAGCACCGAGGGAATGCTCTTCTCCTCAACACCAAGATGATGTAAGTGATGATTCCCTTTCTGATATTTCTAATTCTAATATGGATTAATATGATTTTTATTAACATGACTCACCCTCAAGGCCCAAGTGGGAAGATAAAATCATAGAAGCTGCTAGGGATTTAGCAGGAAAACCTCTAGATCCTAGGAAGACTAGATCACAATTCCAAGGTCACAATTCCAAGGTGCTTATTTTGCAGATGAATTGATTCTTGCTGATAATTGATATATTATGGTTGTATCTGATCCACAATAATATCAATAATCATATTATGACCCAATATGGCAATCATCCATGCAAGAAGAGTTCAACTCTCTACAGGAAAATGAGACTTGGGAATTGGTTCCTTTTCCTCCCAAGAAGAAGCTTGTGCAATGCAATTGGGTCTATACAAACAAATTTGGTGCTGATGGGGATAATATAAAATAAAATTATATATTAGTTTCCAAATTATTCTCTCAATTCCATGGAGTGGAATATACAGATACATTTGCACCGGTTACAAAGATGGACTCTATCTGGCTAGTTTTAGCCATTCCTACTAGTGAGTGCTGGGAGGTTCACCACATGGATGTCAAAAGTTCATTTATTCATGGTGAGCTGCAGGAAGAGATATATATTCATCAACCTAAATATTTTATAGGGGATCCTTCCCTTGTATGCAGGTTAAATAAGTCACTCTATGGCCTCAAGCAAGCCCCAAGGGCTTGGTATGCCAAGATGGACAATTTCCCGCTTTTACTTGTCTTTGTTAGATGAAAGTATTATCCTAATGTTTATTTTCAACATATTTGTGATGTATTGAAGTTAATTGTACTGTATTTTTATTATAGGTAGTTTCACCAAAGAAATTGGGTCAATTAAAGCATCTTTGCACAGTGAATTTTCAATGATTGGTCATGGATTGTTGAAGCAATTTCTTGGTTTGGAAATTGAGCAATCTGAAAGAGGTATCATGATCAAACAACAAAAATATTCCGCAGACCTGTTATTGAATTCTAATATGGCTTAATGTAGGAAATCCAAGTTCCCATTCCTTTCTGGTATCAAACCAGTTGAAGTTGGTGACTTTCCATTGGTAGATTGCTCATTGTATAGACAGATATTCAAGAGTTTGTTGTATATTACTCATTCTATACCTGATTTAGAATATGTTGTAGGTGATGTAACTATATAAATGCAGCAGCCTCATGATATCCATTGGAAGGAAGCCAAGAGGATCCTTCAGTATGTAAAAGGCACCAAGGACTTTGGGGTACACTATGTTGTTAGTTCTCCACTAGAACTAGTAGGATTTCCTGATTTTGATTGGGATGGTGATCCAAATGACAAGAAGTCCACTTCAGGTTCTATATTCATTCTTTCCAATGGTACCATATGCTGGTAAAGTAAGAAACAACACACTATTTCCATTTCTTTAGCTGAGGCTGAGTACAGAGGAGCAGTTAATGCAGCTACACAATGTGTGTGATTGCAAGTCATTCTTTGGGAACTAGATGTTTCACTTGATTCACCCACTGTCATTTGGTGTGAAAATTAAAGTGAAATAACGATTTCCATAGATCTAGTACAGAGATAGAAGACAAAACAAATAGAGATTAATATGCACTATATTCCTCACTTAGTGCATGATCGGGTGATTTCCTTGCAGTATTGCCCTCCTGCTAAGCAAATTGTTGATATTTTCACCAAGTGTTTCACAGAGAATACTTTCACTTAATTAAGATCATTACTTGGAGTGAGTGATACATGGTGATGAATTCCATTCACCTTCATATTTTTGGCCCCATTTCCATTTTTGAGGAGAGGTTTTGTTCCCATGTGGTTTTCCTATTTTCCTTGTTTTCATGGACAAATAAAATTTTATGTTGTATGAGGTGACTTGAGCCTTTGTTTCCAAGTCCTCCATGATATTTTTGGTTAATTTATGCTAATTCAAGCTTAATCAGGGGTTTTAGAATATTAATCCATCCTTAGTACCTTAGTTTAGACCTTAGTCAAATTGTTTTACTTCTATGCATTGATTGTTATGGTTTATACTTAGGGAAATTGGTCTAGGAAGTAAACTGGTTATTTTGGCCCATTCACACACACACACTAGCACTCTAAATTGGTTAACCTGGAAAATGTGTGCCCTAATTAATAAACCCTCAATTTCTTAGAGCACTTCCCTTCCTTTTTTTGTGTAATATGGGTTGACTAAGGGCGTAAGTGATATTTTTAGACCATTTTGACCCCCTAGTGCATTTATTGTTCACCTTGAGCCACTCACACACCTTAGTTTTATTACTCAATCCTATCATAGGATGATTTATGCTCGATCATTCCACACCAATGTTCACACCATTTTTCGTGACCGTTTGGGGTGATTCGAGAGCTAATTGGTCCACCTAGGGGGGATGGAGGTCAAATCTAGTTATGACACATGTACACTCCCAAATGGATTCCTAAGCCTCACTATTTTTCCCAAATGTAATATATTCCTATTCTAAACATATCCAGGTGTTAGAGAGTTCTAATAATATCCACTATTGTGTTCACATGTGTGTGTAATTTTACTCTTTCGGGATTTTTGTGCTTGCTTTGCAAACTAGAGTTAATTAGTGAGAGTTTCTTGGATTATAGATATTGTGGTGAATCAATTCTCACAATTTTTATGTTTATTTTACAGACACTAGCTCATTTTTAACATCCTCATCATTTGGATGAATTATTTAAATATTTCATGATTAATAGTGACAAGTGCACCCCCATGTTTTCTTTTTCCATGAAAATTAATGCTTCTCTAAGTAATATCTATGCTTAAGCAACCAAATAATTCCTCCAAAACTCTACCCAACTGCAGTTAGAGTTTTTCTTCACCTCCAATCACAACTATACCTTTACACAAGATACATTTCCCACTTTGATAGCAATTGGTGAAATATTTGACCTAGGAGGGTCTGCTACAGATCGATGTAAACAATGAAAGAACACAAAATATAAAAAACCCAACAATACTTCTGCCAAGAATTATGGCTTTCAATTAAATGATGAAACAATCTCTTTACAAGAGGAATTACAACATGAGTCTAAGATCGACTAGTCGAATTGGACATCGACTCAAATAATACACATGTATATGAGAGAGGGAATATTATGTCCTCGACACCTAAAATAAAATATATTTCACATGTAGATTACCTAATAGCACACAACTCGTGCAATTTTTTCCAAACGTCCCATGTTTATTAACATTCACTAGTATTTATAGTTTTGCTCTGATGCACAATCCTCAACTCTCCTTCTATAACTTCACATACTCCTAGGAACTACCATGGATGCAGTAAATACACCCTATATTTCCTCTCAGTAGGTTTCATAACCTGGTATTCTGCAACAGCTACCATATTTCTCTACAACTACTTCAATTACCCCAACGACTTCGTTTCACATGATCCTAGTTTCTTGGTTAATGATTTCCAATATTTTCTTCGTAAATTTTCTTCCTTGAATTCTATCATGTTATGGTAGGCATGTCCCATCATCCCATTACCAATACCTCATCATTGGTTGTCAACCATTTCTAGTTGGAATTTCCTCGACTACTAAGTTCTTCTCCCGTCGATATTCTCTTCCCATTTTGCTAGAGGTTGTCAAGTTTCCTATGGGCATCTCCGTCATCTATCTTTGACTATTTTCCTTGGGCCTAGATGCCCCCACATCATTTAACTAGCCACATTTATACAATGTAATGTTCAAATTTGGCATTCCTAAATGGTTATGTCTCATTGCAACAATATTTTTAGTTGTTAGTTATGTTAAATCGCTACATTTCTGAATGGTTATGTTGCATCATGACATTTAATAAGGGTTATGTCACTTTAAGTTTGGTTGTCCTTGGTGTTCTATGTTTGAACATGGTTGAATATGGTTAAATGGTTATGCCACATTACATCATGCATCAAGGGTTATGTTAGAATAGAAAAATCATAAATGGTTGTCACATTGTGACATTCATCTTGAGTTTCTTGTGTTGAATTGCCACACTAATTGTTATATTGTAGTAAGACGCTTCTTAATGGTTATGTTGCATAGATTTTGGATGAATTTGGTTTTATATAGTTTTCTATGGTTAGCCATGGTTAAATATAGGTTATGTCACATAATGTCACTCCTCAAGTGTTATGTTTTTTTCAATGTTCATGAAAGTTCATGTCGCATCGTAATATTCATCAAGGGTTATGTGACAATGTGATTTTCTTCAATGGTTATGTCACATTGAGTTGGGTTGAATTTAGTTATCCATGGTTGTAAATGGTTGACAATGGTTTATTATGGTTGAATGGTTATGTCATAATCCATAATTCATGAAGGATTATGTTGCATTATGATTTTCATTAATGGTTGTGTCCCATTGTAATGTCCTTGAATGGTTATGTAACATCGCAACATTTGTGCCATCTGCCACAATAAAAAATGATCAATCATAGTCAACCATGGTCAAACATAGACAACCATGGAGAACCAAATTCAATAAATATCAATGCAACATAACCATTCAAGAATGTAGCAATTTGAAAAAAGTCAACATAATTTAATATTGCATTAATACACATTAATATGCATGTCAATTACTATCAACCATAAAGCGACAAATGAAATAATTTTAATGAGTATATTAATGTGCGTGTAAATAATATTTAAGGAAACTATGTCCCATTTTGACATCCATCAATGGTTAGGTCGTATTATGATGTTCATCAAGCATTATGTCACATTATGAAATTCTTGAACGGTTATGTCACATTGTGACATTCAGTTTAGCTTACTTATTTTGAATTACTACAATATAAATTGTTATGCCACATTGTGATATTTAGTAGAGTTTATGTTATATCGATTTTAGTTAATTTTGGTTGGCTATGGTTGTCAATGTTTGATTTTGGTTGACTTTGGTTGACCCTATTTGCTTATGGTTAACCATGGTTGTCTATGGTTGACCATGTTTGACTATGGTTTACTATGTTTGAGTATGGTTGGCCATGGTTTTCTATGGCTAACCATGGTTTATTATGATGAATGTTTATCTCACATTATGTCATTCCTCAACTTTTATTTTGTATTTTGATGTTTATGAATGGTTATGGTGTATTGTAACTCTCATTGAGGCATATGTCGCCTTGTGATGTTCTTTAATGGTTATGTAATATCCTGAATTTTGAACTAACACTTATGGGCATAAGCCCCATTGACTATGATCTTACTTTGATGTTTGATTTTGATATATTGGGTCTAGCACCCCACTGCATATGAACATGATGATTTGTTTGATATGTTGGGAATAATACAATTACATATGTTTTATGTATGATTTTATGTGTTGGGAGTGGACCCTAAAGAACATGATGGATGAGATGTTTTGTGTTGAGCAATGAGATCTGGAGCACGTAAGTATTTGAATGTTTGTGTTGAACAAGAAGCTCTAGAGCACATGATTTTTTAAGTTGTGTTGAGAGAGAATCTCTAGAGAACAAGAGTGTTTTTTTGTGTTGAGCGACGAGCTCTAGAACACATGAAATATGTAAACCTTTGTGTTGATCAGGAAGCTTTGAAGCACATGAAAATATAATTGGAAGTGTTGGAAATAAGCCCTAGAGCCTTCCAAGTTGATGTTGAGCATAAGCTCTAGAACATCATATCCTTGGCCATTGTATCCCTAGGTGTATCCTACAAATACATCCTAGCATTAGTGTTGAGCGAGGTGCTCTAGAATTGCATTAAGTTTGTAACTCCCTGTTTTTTTAGCTTTGAGTATGGGCTTAGGATAAGCACTAGGATTTACTAAAAAGAATTAACTATGTTGAGTGAAAATGACTTGAGTAAAATATTGATCTCATCTGATTTATTTATAAGTGATTAAATGAAATCTCAAATTTCTATATCTCATCAAGTATTGAAGAACTACCATGTTATATGAGGGAATCCAACATGCAAGGATGTTTAGAGTTTCTTAGCCTAGTAGACCTAACCACCTACCTGGAGGCCTTAATGAAGAAAGTGTCATAAGTTTAGCGAACATGTTATATGATACCTAACGACAAATGTTAACAAATAATATATATATAAGTATATATTTTATACATGGTATGTATAAGAGTAAACATAGTAATAATATTAAAAGTATAAGAATGAAAGAGAGGCTCCATTTATTATTATTATTACTTAAATATAATTAAATAATATAATACCTACAAAGGTCCAAATAGGAACTAGTTAAAAGTTCCTAAGTTAAATATTAAAAGTGTCTAAATTAAATAAAAGGGTTAAATCAAGAAATCAAATGATTCTTGATTTAACCGCCCCTTTGAATGAAAAGTCTGCCTATAAATACCTAAGCTAAAGAGAGGCTTGGGGATCTCTTCCATCTTTTTGGTGAATCATTATTGCTGCCTATTTATTCTCAAGAGAGTTCTTGGAGAACATTTTTCCTAAGAAGAAAAAGGATAACTGATTCAGACCTAATATCCCAATTAGGGAAGCCTTACCTTAGGAGCTATAAGCTACTTGCATGTTGGAACCAGCTCGAGGGGATCCGGACTAAAACCAGGAACGGTTTCGGGTCATGGTTGGATGGAATGTGGTAGTTCCCAACTGATTTGGTTATCTATACAGAGTTTAGATCTCACTGTGAATTTGTTAATGTTGGGTAATTAAGTGTGCAGGTTTTAAGCCATTGGAATAGATTCACCTTACAAGTATGAGGCTCTTGTTGTTTTTCAATTCCTTTATCCAGTATATTTCCTGTTAAAATATTTAAGGGCTTATGTTATATTTTTAACCCTATGTCTAGAATATTTAAGGGTTTACATTTTATTTATAAACCCTATGTATGTCCAAAATGTTTAAGAGTTTATGTTTTTAATTCTAAACACTGTGTCTAAAAATTATTTCCTGTCTAAGAATTATTTAGGGCTTATTTTCTTCCAAACTAGATTTTGCATTTTATTTCATAGCTTAAACTTTGTTTTCCTAAAAACGTACAAATTACTCTAAATAGAGTCTATATGTATATTTACCTATGGATTCTACTGACATATTTCATATTTCCAGCATAACTATATTTAGGAGCAAAAAAACTAATTAAGTATAAGGTATAAACAAAACATAATTATAAAAAACATTAAATTAATGTATAGTAAGTCTTAACCTAAAAAACAAATCATTTCCAATATTTAAGTACAAACAGAATTAAAATCAAATAATAAATTAAACCAAATCTACGGTCAAGATATTGAGACGATATAATGGTCTGAATTTATAAAATAATATACATAAATCCATCTCATTATAATAAAACAAACCATATAATTAACATATAAACCACATCTACGAAAATCGTATGCCATCAAGAAATTTCCAACATAGTAAATCAAACATAATTCTTTGCACAAAACTCTTTTAAAATGTATCATAAATACACAGAGGTCATAGGATCAATTCCCATAGGCAGGAATTCCCAAACAAACCCATACAGTAATAATCATTTACAACCATAACGATCCGGAATCAATTCCTCTTGAGTCCATTTATTTTACAAGTCATTCTATTGAATCCTATAGAATTCGTTACTATTCTACTAAATGTTGTAGCATTATAACTATCAAAATAGACCACGCTATTTTAAATATACAGGCCGTAAAACAATTTCACATAATCTCTACACAGAGGTCAAAATCTCCAAATAAATTACACGCTATAACTTTTTCATGGCCCTCATCCCTTTACATAAACAAAGAATTTAAAACATTAGAGCAACCACTACAACCCTTTCAATGATATGTGAATAGCAAGGACACCCATTAAAGGGTTACATCCATAGTCACGGCCCTTATACATAGAGTGTTCATAAACACGACTTAAACCATAAAACATTAAGTCATTTTCCACTACACAGTCAAGTTCTATTGGCGGGAATGCCATTTCCATCTACAACAAGGATCCAAGGACAAACAAACACCATTAACAAACCCATAAAAGAACTTAAATAAGAATTGGGAATCACACAGATTTAAACCATTGCCACAGAATAGGAATCATACCCACGATTTGAACAGTATGCAAATGCTATATACAAATAACCAAATAAACACACACACACACAGTAATAATTTTGTACGTATTCCCTTCATAAAACAAAGTAAGAATTTACACAGTCTTATAACCTCGGCCTTGCACCATTTCAAGCAATGGTACTGTCGACGTACCCAAACATCAACAAAATTACAATTCGCAAAGCCTAGGAATGTTCACGAAGGAAATAATACTACGTAGAGAATCCATAAACAAAACCCAGAATATAGTAAAGTCTCAGCCTAAAGGCACTAAACCCCAACAAGATAAACCCCAAGTCCTTCATGCATCTCTTATGCTATACATATTAAGTTACAGACAACCCCTTTCTTTTTCACAGCCATTAAAACCAGACAAGCATTCAACCGACGACGAGTCTATAACTCTGTCACAACAAACACGTAAGAGAAGGAACAAGTTAAGGACTTGTTACTGTAGGGATTACCCGAATGGTTATGGTGTTGACCTCAGGGTGACCCACGACCCACGTTTCTTCAAACCCTGCAACCTGCGACATGATATCAAGACACGATAAGGATTATGATTTGAACACCAAACTAAACAAACTAAAAAACATTGTTAAACTAGAGTGGGATACGTACTTTCCATCACAACCATCCTTCAAAGCTTCACGCCAAATATAGTATAGAGGCAGAGCTCACGCAGCCATGCTGCAAATATCCCAAACCAACGCAAGAGCCCAAGCCCTAAGCTTGAGGCCCATGCTTTCCAAAGTGAATTTATGTCACCACCCTGGCCTCCATTAACATAATTCAAAACCCATATTGTATAGTTCATGCCACCCTTAATTAAACCATGTTCAAACAACGTGTAATACATAATCTCCATAGGTATATTGAATACATAGGGTTTAAGCCGTAGTCCATGGCATATGAAATATGCCATGGAGGACTATGGACAAAGGTTTTAATTTATACACCAATACTTTATCAAAACATGAACCAAGTTATAAAGTGTTAATACCATATAAAATGTGTACCATATAAATAATAAGTACAGCATTAATTAAATCATTGTCGTAGAGTCCGTAAAAATAATGACAGTAACACATGCATCTGAGGCTAGTGAAACATCCAACCTGGCGTAAATATCAACTAACAACTGTCATAGTAGTCACTAGGATAGGATTGTAAATCTGTTATCATCCAAGACAAGTGCTAGTGATGAAAGGGGCAGTATGTCTCGTTCAGATTTTATAAGCAGTTTTCCGTCGTCTAGTGCACTTGCACTCGACAAGGAAATAAATGCATTAGTTCGTAAGAACTAAGTAAGCCTCTTGGTGAAAAGTAGAAAAACGTTACCTTCCAGGTGTTTACAAGGGAAACATGTCCCACCACTCCACCCCTTTTTCTAATAACAAGATAAGTCAGAATTTTTTATACAACCGTAATCAAACTTTCTAACCAATGAGTACGTAATCAAAGCAACACATACATATAAATGTGTAACCATAAAACAAGGTAGTAAACAAACATCACGACAACATATTATTACATTAATAACCATATCGAGAAATATGAAAGCAGGATATAAGAACAACTTACGACCATACAACACAGAAAACAAAGAAAGACACATTGCACATAAGTATAAATAATGTCTAGCTCAGAAAGTAAATGACTAGCCTACTAAAAAAAAATTCAAATTTTTGGCACATTACAAGTGGTATCAGAGCCCAGTTTCAAACTAAGAGACCAAATGGGAGTACCAAAAATTTGTTGCAAGCAAAATAAAGTACGTTTTTAAATTTTATTAACTAACAGAAATTTTTCCTATTATTAAAAATTTGCAATTACAGGATTTTTAAAAGAACAGTGCATATCATGAACACTGAAGAAGATAACATCCGGGAAGGGAAGTTGAATACCCCCACCCAGGAAGCAGAAATAGTGGTGGAACTGAATTCTGGTATAATGAAAACCATACAAAGTCTCCAAGTAGACTTGCAAAGTTTCAGAGATGATAATATGAATGAAAGAAAGGAGAAACAAGCAATTAATGAAGCATTGTTTTGAAACATGACAAGAGGAAGCCCGTAGGGAAAACCCACTCATTCCACAAACAGGTTCAAGAAATAATTTTATCATAAACTGGCCAACAACCCGAGAGAAGAAGGAAAAGAAGAGCATACCCATGATCCTCGAGAAGGAGATTATCACAGTCTTTCTAGTGATGATTCTCTTTCCCCATGCAGAAAGAAAATGAGAAATGATGACAATATTCAGGGAGCTGAGTTCCGAAAAATAAAATCCCCAACCTATGAAGGAGAGATGAATATGGGGGAAAAATATGAAGAGTGGTTGTTGGGTATGAGCAAATATTTATAATTTTATAACTACTCTAGAAAAATGAAAGCTCATATAGCTATCTACAATTTAAATGGAAAAGCAGCTAGATGGTGGAGAGACTTGAAGCATACCAAGAAATATGTTTTGATAAAAATACGGTGGAGTAAGTTTCGCAAGAGTTTTCAAGAGAAATACATGTCGGAGATATTCTCTGACAGAAAAGTGAAAGAGTTTCATGAGTTATGTATGGAACCCATGACTATGGATGATTTTATTAACAAATTTGTGGATCTATTGCATTATGTACCCTACATCGAGGATGAGAAAGTAAAAATACAGTAGCTTTTAGGATGTTGTCCTCCCAACTTTTAGGAAAGGATTGAATTTGACATGCCTAAAACATTTGACACCACCTTACACAAATATAGGATTTGCTAGGAGCATGGACAACTAAGGCAAGAGAACCTTAAAAGAAGCAGAGACAGGTCTAGGACCTTCTCCGATAACAGCAAACTAGGATTTAACTCACCAGCATACAAAAAAAAGAATAGCAATTTTTCAGCCAACAAGAACTTCAACAAATCAGGTACAAAGCCATATGTACCAGCTCCAAATGTTAACAAGCCAGCAATAAATGGGGGGCGCCAATGTTTCCTTGCTGCAAATTAAATGTTGGAAATTCCAAGGGCCTCATTATGTTTAATACTATAAGAATAAGACCAATGGGGTCTTGCACAACTTACAGGAAGAACCAACGATAGAGGACACAGCTGGAACACCATGGATTTATGCTGCATTGGATTGCTGGCAGGAAAAATATGATGCTACCATGGTT
The DNA here is from genome assembly GCA_001517045.1 of Pseudotsuga menziesii. Classification (NCBI taxonomy): domain Eukaryota; kingdom Viridiplantae; phylum Streptophyta; class Pinopsida; order Pinales; family Pinaceae; genus Pseudotsuga; species Pseudotsuga menziesii. The sequence goes on from LPNX011176661.1 coordinate 14,957, forward strand.
GAGATAGAAGGTAAAATCTTAAACACTTCTATTTCAATATTGATTGACCCCAATGCTTGTTGGAGCTATATATCGCTTAAAATTGGTGATGTATGTAAATTAGGTAAAGTTAAACATGATAAACATTGGCTGGTGCAGTTAGCCACAGGTACAAAATGAAAAGTTTCAGAAATAATTAAAGGTTGTGAGGTAAACCTATATGGTTTTCCTACTAGAGTAAACCTGAACATTCTACCCTTAGGATCATATGATATACTTATCGGCATGGACTAGTTGGAAACAACACCATGTCATGCTAGATTGCTTACACAAGTCAATCTTGTGTACATATAGCCAAGGGAATCAAGTAAAGATTCAAGGCATACCGAAGAAATTTTATGTAAGGAAGATATCTGCTTTACAAGAAAAGAAGTAAATTAGGAAAGGCTACAAGTTGTTTGTAGTAAACATCCAAGACATAGAAGCTGAAAGAGAACAACACATAGAGGACTTTCTAGTTCTTGTAGATTTCAAGGATGTATTTCCTGAGGAAATCCCAATATTACCACTGAAATGAGACCCATTATAGGAATTTCGAGGTCTAAAATGGGCCTCCTAAGAAAAATAATAAAATAATATTTATTAATTTTGGAGGAAGAAAGAAAAAACTACTTTTTGTGTTCGTATTTTCGACATATCTCCTTGTGTTTTTACTCAAATTTTGATCAAGAGATCTCGTTGGATGTAGAATTTGATTCTCCATCCAATGAGTACCCACACTACATACCTTTGATGGACCCTGCTACCCCAAAAACAAGAAATACTTGAAAAAACATGATGATGATGTCATCATCACATTTTTCAGTTATTTCTTGTTTTTGGGGTAGACAGATACATCAAAGGTATGAAGTGTGGGTACTCATTGGATGTAGAATCAAATTTCACATCCAATGAGCTCTTCCAATCGAAATTTGAGTAAAAACACAAGGAGATATGTCGAAAATACGAACAAAAAAATAGTTTTTTTTATGACAATATGTCAATTCAACCATTATGGTTGCCTCATTTTATTGAAATTCTATTGGTTCTTGAATTCCAACCCACAAGAACTTATTGTTGGCACGTTTTCTTATAAGGCCCATTTTAGACACAAAATTTCCTCTAATGTATACTTTTCCATAGAACTAACACCAGGATCAATTCCAACTTCGAAATCCCCTTACTGCATAAGTGCACCAGAATTGGTGGAACTAAAACTTCAGTTGTAGGAATCGATAGAGAAAGGATATATCCAACCAAGTGTGTCCCCTTGGGGAGCACCAATACTTTTCGTAAAGAAGAAGGATGGTACGATGCGGATGTGCATAGATTACCATCAGCTTAATAAAATGACTATCAAGAACCGATACCCACTCCCTGGGATCGATGACTTATTCGATCAAGTAGGAGGAGCCAAGATATTTTCAAATATCGATGTGTGATATGGGTACAATCAGGTATATATTTGCAATGAGGATATTCACAAAACTGCCTTTCATACAAAATACGATCACTACGAGTTTGTAGTAATGTCGTTCGGGTTGACCAATGCACCCGTGAAATTTATGTGTATGGTAAACAGTATATTCACTAAATCTTTGGATAAATTTGTGTTGGTATTTATAGACAACATCCTAGCTTAATCTAAGAGTAAAGAGGAACCTGAGGAACACCTCCATATAGCGCTACAGGTGTTACAAGAACACCAGCTCTATGCCAAGTTTAGTAAATGTGATTTTTAAAAACCACAGATATAGTACTTGGGTCACATCATCCTTGATACAGGGATAGCTGTGGACCCAAAAAATATTAAATCCATAGAATATTGGCCTACCCCTACTAGTGTCACCGACATTAGATCCTTTTTGGGATTAGCCAGATATTATGGAAATTTCATTGAGAACTTCTCAAGAATATCTTGTCTCATGAACTCTTTGCAAAAGAAGACAAATAAGTTCATATGGACAACCAAGTGTAAGGAAATTTTTCAAAAGCTTAAGCATCTTTTGATGACCGCATCGATACTACGAATTGCGGATCCCGATGGGGATTTCATTCTTTGCAGGGATGCAAGCAAGGAAGGGATTGGAGGAGTCCTCTTGCAGAACAATTATGTGATCTGTTATGAATTGTGAAAGTTAAAAGAACATGAGCAGAACTATCCCACACATGATCTTGAGTTAGCAACCATCATCCACACCTTGAATATGTGGAGGAACTATCTCATGGGAAGGAAATTCCTTCTGAAGACAAACAATATGATTCTAAAATATTTATTTGAGCAACTCGATATGAATGCCACGAAAGCCAGATGGTTGGCTTTCCTTAGCGAGTAGCATTTCAAGCTAAAGCATATAAAGGGAAACGATAACAAGATTTTTGATGCTTTGAGCCATTGAGCTCATATGATATATGAGGTGACTATAAGTCAAATTGATTTGGATTTACACAAGACGATTAGATCGACCAAGATATTTGACCCTTTCTATGTAGAAATCCTCAAGAAGGTCCAAGAGGACAGGTTGTTGCAACAACAAAAAGAGTACAAGGTAGACAAAAAGAGACTGCTATGGTCTAAGGAGAGATTCTACATTCTGGAAGGAGGGGACATTCCGTCCAGCATCCTCACTAAATTTCATCAAACACCCTACTCGGGCATCTGAGATATCAAAAGATGATATTCGCTATTAAGAGACACTTTCTCTGTCCTAAGTTAAAGGCCGACATTCTGTTGTTTATCATGAAATGTTAGGAATGTCAGCTGGTCAAAGCTGAGCACCAGCATCCTTCAAGATTTCTGCAGCCATTACCCATTCCAGAATGGAAGTGGGAGGTCATTATTATGGATTTTATCACGGGTCTACCCAAGAGTAATAAACAAAATGATTCTATCTTTCTAGTAGTTGAGAAATTGTCAAAAGCAGCACATTTCATTCCAGTGAAGTCGACCTACAAGGCAGTACACATTTTCGATATCTTCTTGAAGGAGATATTTAGATTGCATGAGATACCCAAGGCAATCATCTCAAATCGAGATACTAAGTTTACTGAAAATTTTTGGAGATCCTTATTCTCCAGATTAGAGACGCAGTTGAACTTCAGTATTGTTTATCACCTCCAGATAGATGGGAAGACAGAAAGGGTAAACCATATTGTCAAGGACATGATTAGGATGTATGTCATGAGCAACCCCACCAAGTGGGAAGATTACCTACATCTTCCAGAGTTTGCATAAAAAATGGATACCAGAATTCCTCCAAGATGAGTCCCTTTGAGGTACTCTATGGATGGAATTGTAGAACACCAGTTACTTGAGATAGCTCGATGGATCGTCTCATGTTAGGGCCTAACTTTTTAAAGGACTTGGAACAATAAGACCGCCAAAAAAGCTACAAAGATAAGAAAAGAAAAGATAAATACTATCAAATAGGAGACCATGTCTACTTGAAAGTAAAAGAAAAACGAAGCTCGTTGAGCTTGGGAAGGTACGGTAAGTTAGCATCTAGATTTTGTGGACCCTTTAATATACTGGTCGTAAGCCAGTTACATATGTTTTGTTTTATATATTGGGTGTAATCCAGTTGCATATGTTTTTATGTACGATTTTATGTGTTGGGCGTGGACACTAAAGCACATGATGGATGAGATGTTTTGTGTTGAGCAAGAAGCTCTGGAGCACATGAGTATTTGAATGTTTGTGTTGAGTGAGAGGCTCTAGAGCACATGAGTGTCTAATTTGTGTTGAGCGAGAAGCTCTATAGAACATGAGTCTTTTGTTTTGTTAAGCGAGGAGCTCTAGAACACATGAAATATTTAAACCTTTTTGTTGACTAGGAAGCTCTGAAGCACATGAAAAGATAATTGGAAGTGTTGGGCATAAGCCCTGGAGCCTTCCAAGTTGCTGTTGAGAATAAGCTCTGGAACATTGAATCCTTGGCCATTGTATCCCTAGGTGTATCATACAAATACATCCTAGCATTATCATTAAGTGAAGAGCTCTGGAATTACACTAAGTTTGTAACTCCCTATTTTTTTAGCGTTGAGTATGGGCTCTGGATAAGCGCTAGGAGTTACTGAAAAGAATTAAATATGTCGAGTGAAAACGACTCAAGTATAATATTGATTTCATCTGACTTATTTATAAGTGATTAAATGAAATCTCGAATTTATGTATCTCATTGAGTACTAAAGAACTATCATGTTATACGAGGGAATCCAACATGCAAGGATGTTTAGAGTTGACTAGCCTAGTACACCTAACCACCTAATTGACGCCCTTAATGAAGAAAGTGTCATAAGTTTAGAGATCATGTTATATGATACCTAAAGACAAATGTTAACAAATAATATATATATATAGATAGATAGATAGATAGATATAGATATATTTTATACATGGTATGTATAAGAGTAAACATAGTAATAATATTAAAACTATAAGAAAGAAAGAGAGGAACCATTTATTATTATTATTATTACTTAAAGATAATTAAATTGTATAATACCTACAAAGGTCCAAACAGGAACTAGTTAAAAGTTCCTAAGTTAAATATTAAAAGTGACTAAATTAAATAAAAGGGTTAAATCAAGAAATCAAATGATTCTTGATTTAACTGCCCCTTTGACTGAAAAGTCTTCCTATAAAGACCCAAGCCAAAGAGAGGCTTGGGGATCTCTTCCATTTTTTTGGTGAATCATTATTTCTGCCTGTTTATTCTAAAGAGAGTTCTTGGAGAATATTTTTCTGAAGAGGAAAAGGGAGAACTGATTCAGACCTGATATCTCAGTTAGGGAAGCCTTACCTTAGTATCTCTAAGATACTTGCATGTTGGAACCAGCTCAAGGGGATCCGGACTAAAAACAGGAACTGTTTTGGGTCATGGTTGGGTGGAACGTGGTAGTTCTAGAGTGATTCGTTTATCTATAAAGAGGTCAGATATGTCTGTGGATTTGTTAATGCTGGGTAATTAAGTGTGTGGGTTTTCATCCATTGGAATAGCTTCACCTTACAAGTATGAGGTTCTTGATGTTTTTCCATTCCTTTATCTAGTATATTTCCTATTAAAATATTTAAGGGTTTATGTTATATTTTTAACCCTATGTCTGTAATTATTTCATGTTAGAATATTTAAGGGTTTACATTATATTTATAAACCCTATGTCTGTCCAGAATGTTTAAGAGTTTGTGTTTTTAATTCTAAACACTATGTCTGAAAATTATTTCTTGTCTAAGAATTATTTAGGGCTTATTTTCTTCCAAACTAGATTCTGCATTTTATTTCATAGCTTAAACTTTGTTTTCCTAAAAACCTATAAATTACTCTAAATAGAGTCTATATGTATATTTACCAATGGATTCTACTGGCAGATTTCATATTGCCAGCAAAACTATATTTAGGAGCAAAAAGACTAATTAAGTATTAGCTATAAACAGAAGATAATTATAAAACACATTAAATTAATGTATAGTAAGTCTTAACCTAAGAAACAAATTATCATTTCCAATATTTAAGTATAAACAGAATTAAAATCAAATAATAAATTAAACTAAATCTACGGTCAAGTTATCGAGACCATCTAATGGTCGGAAGTTATAAAATAATCTACATAAATCCATCTCATTATAATAAAACAAACCATATAATTAACATATAAACTACATCGACGAAAATTGTATGCCATAAAGAAATTTCCAACATAGTAAATCAAACATAATGCTTTGCACAAAACTCTTTTAAAATGTAGCATAAATACACAGAGGTCGCAGGATCGATTCCTGTAGGCAGGAATGCCCAAACAAAACCATACAGTAGTAATCATTTACAACCATAGAGACCCAGGATAAATTCCTGTTGAGTCCATTTATTTTATAAGTCATTCTATCGAATCCTATAGGATTCGTTACTATTCTACTAAATGTTGTAGCATTATAACTATCAAAACAGACCACATTATTTTAAATACACAGGTCGTAAAACAATTTCACATAATATCTACACACCGGTTAATACCCCAAATAAATTACACGCTGTAACTTCTTCGTGGCCCTCGCCCCTTTACATAAATAAAGCATTTAAAACATTAGCGCAACCACTACAACCCTTTCAATGCTATGCAAATAGCAACAATGCCCATTAAATGGTTACATATACAGTCACGGCCCTTATACATAGAGTGTTCATAAAAACGACTTAAACCATAAAACATTAAGTCATGTTCCACTACACATTCATAGTTCTATTGGCGGGAACGCCATTTCCATCTATGGGAAGGCTCCAAGGCCAAACAAACACCATTAACGAACCTTAAAAGAACTTAATTAAGAATTGTGAATCACACAAAGTTAAACCATTGCCATAGAATAAGAATCACACCTACGATTCGAACAGTATGCAAATGTTGTATATAAATAACCAAATAAACACACACAGAGTAATAATGTTGTACGTATTCCCTTCATAAAACAAAGTAAGAATTTATGCAGTCTTATAACCTCGTCCTTGCACCATTGCAAGTAATGGTGTTGTCGTCGTACCCAAACATCAACAAAATGACAATTCGTGGAGCCTGGGAATTTTCACCAAGGCAATAATACTACGCAGAGCATCCATAAACAAAACCCAGAATATATTAAAGTATCGTCCCAGAGGAGCTAAACCCCAATAAGATAAACCCCAATTCCTTCACGCATCTCTGATGCTATACATATTAAGTTACAGATATCCCATTTCTTTTTCACAGCCATTAAAACCAGAAAAGCATTCAACCCACGATGAGTCTGTAACTCTGTCACAACAACCATGTGAGAGAAGGAACAAGTTAAGGACTTGTTACAATAGGGACTACATGAATGGGTATGGTGTTGACCTCAGGGAAACCCATGACCCACGTTTCTTCAAACCCTGTAACCTACGACACAAGATTAAGCCACGATAAGGAGTACGATTTGAACACCAAAATGAACAAACAAAACAATGTTGTTAAACCAGAGTGGGAGGCGTACCTTCCATCACGACCAACCTTCAAAGCTTCACACCACATACAGTATAGAGGCAGAGCTCACGCAGCCATGTTGCAAATAACCCAAACCAACGCAAGAGCCCAAGCCCTAAGATTGAGGCCTGCACTTTTCAAAGTGCATTTATGTCACCACCCTAGCGTCCATTAACATAAGTTGAAACCCATATTGTATAGTTCATGCCACCCTTTAAACCATGTTCAAACAATGTGTAAGACATAATCTCCATATGTATATCGAATACATAGGGTTTAAGCCATAGTCCATGGCATATGAAATATGCCATGGAGGACTATGGATAAAGGTTTTAATCTATACACCAAGACTTTATCAAAACATGAACCAATTTATAAATTGTAAATACCATATAAATAATAAGTGCAACAGTAATTAAATCACTGTCATAGAGTTTGTAAAAATAATGACAGTAACCCGTGCATCTCAAGATAGTGAAACACCTACCCTGGCGTAAATATCAACTAACAACCATCACAGTAGTCACTAGGATAGGACTGTAAATATGTTATCATCCAATCCAAGTGCTAGTGACGAAACGAGCAGTATGTCTCGTTCAGCTTTTATAAGCAGTTTTCCATCGTCAAGTGCACCTGCACACAACAAGGAAAGAAATGCATTAGTTCGTAAGAACTAAGTAAGCCTCGTGGTGACAAGTCGAAAATAGTTACCTTCTAGATGTTTACAAGGGAAACATGTCCCACCACTCCACCTCTTTTCCCAATAATAAGATAAGTCATAATTGTTTATACAACCGTAATCAAACTTTATAACCAATGAGTACGTAATCAAAACAACACATACTTATAAATGTGTAACCATAAAACAAGGTAGTAAACAAACATCACGACGACATAGTATTACATTAATAACCATATTGAGAGATATGAAATCAAGATGTAACAATATATTACGACCATACAGCACAGTAAACAAAGAACGACACATTTTGCTTAAGTATAAACAATGTCCAGCTCAAGCAGTAAATGACTAGCCTAATAAAAATATATATTTTTTCAAATTTTGGGGACATTACAAGTGGTATTAGAACCCAGTTTCAACACTAAGAGACCAAATGCGTGTACCAAAAATTCGTTGCAAGGAAAATAAAGTATGTTTTAAAATTTTGTTAACTAACAGAAATTTTTCCTGTTATTAAAAATTTGCAATTGCAGGATTTTAAAAAGAACAGTGCAGATCATGAACACTGAAGAAGATAACAGCTGGAAAGGGAAGTTGAATACCCCCTCCCAGGAAGCAGAACTGGTGGTGGAATTGAATTATGATATAATGAAAACTGTACAAAGCCTCCAAGCAGACTTGCAGAGTTTCAGAGATGATAATCTGAATGAAAGAAAGGAACAACAAACAATTAATGAAGCATTGCTGCGAAACATGACGGGAGGAAGCCCGCAGGGAAAACCCCCTCATTCCACAAATAGGTTCAAGAAATAATTTTATCATAAACAGGCCAGCAGCCCAAGAGAAGAAGGAAAAGAAGAGCATACCCCTGAACCTCGAGAAGTATATTATCACAGTCTTTCTAGTGATGATTCTCTTTCCCCATGCAGAAAGAAACTAAGAAATGATGACAATATTCAAGGAGATTTTTGAAAAATAAAATCCCCAACCTATGAAGGAGAGATGAATATGGGGAAAAAAGATGAAGAGTGGATGTTGGGTATGAAAAAATATGTTCGAGTTCATAACTACTTTAGCAAAATGAAATCTCGTCTATCCATCTACAATTTAAATGTAAAAGCAACTAGATGGTGGAGAGACTTGAAGCATACCAAGAAAGATGAGTTAAGAGAAATACGGTGGAGTAAGTTTCACAAGATTTTTCAAGAGAAATACATGTCAGAGAGATTCTTTGATAGAAAAGTGAAAGAGTTTCATGAGTTATGTATGGGATCCATGACTATGGATACTTTTATTAACAGATTTTTTGATATGTTGCATTATGTACCCTACATCAAAAATGAGAAAGTAAAAATACAGCAGTTTTTAGGATGTCTTCCTCCCAACTTTCAGGAAAGGATTGAATTTGACATGCCTAAAACATTTGACACCACCTTACACAAATTTAGGCTATTCTATGAGCATGGGCATCTAAGGCAAGAGAACCTTAATAGAAGCAGAGACAGGTCTAGGACCTTCTCTAATAACCGCAAATTGAGATTTAACCCACCACCATACAGAAAACAGAACAACAGTTTTCCAGCCAAACTTCAACAAATCAATTACAAATCCATATTTACCAACTCCAAATGCTAACAACCCTGCAACAAATAGGGGAGCCAATGTTTCCCCGCTGCAAATTAAATGTTGGAAATTCCAAGGGCCTCATTATTCCCAAGACTCTAGGAATAATACCAATGGGGTCTTGCAAAACTTACAAGAAGAAAAAATGTTAGAGGACTTAGCTGGAACACTGCGGATTTATGCATCCTTGGATGGCCGACAAGAAGACCATCAGGCTACCATGGTTGATATATAAGGTAATATTTTAAACACTTCTATTTCATTATTGATTGACCCCGGTGCTTACCAGAGCTATGTATCGCCTAAAATGTTTTATGTATGTAAAATAGGTAAAGTTAAACATGATAAAACTTGGCTGGTGTAGTTAGCCACATGTACAAAATGGAAAATTTTAGATATAGTTAAAGTTTGTGAGGTAAACCTAAATTGTTTTCCTACTAGAGTAAACCTGAACATCCTACCCTTAGGATCATATGATATACTTATCAGCATGAACTGGTTGGAACAAAACCATGTCATGCTCGATTGCTTACACAATTCAATCTTTTGTACAGATAGCCAAGGGAATCAAGTAAAGATTCAAGGCATACCAAAGAAAGTTTATGTAAGGCAGATATATTCTTTACAAGCAAAGAAGTGCATCATGAAAGGTTGCAAGTTGTTTCTAGTAAACATCCAAGACATAGAAGCTGAAAGAGAACAACACATAGCGGAATTTCCAGTTCTTTTATATTTCAAGGACATATTTCCTAAGAAATCCTGGGATTACCACCGAAATGAGACCTAGACTTTTCCATAGAAATGACACCAGGATCAATTTCAGCTTCGGAATCCCCTTACCGCAGCATGAGTGCACTAGAGTTGGTGGAACTAAAACTTCAGTTGCAGGAAATGATAGAGAAAGGATATATCCGACCAAGTGTGTCCCCTTGGGTAGCACCAATACTTTTTGTAAAGAAGAAGGATGGTATGATGTGGATGTGCATCGATTACCGTCATCTTAACAAAATGACTATCAAGAACCGATACCCACTCCCTAGGATTGATGACTTATTTGATCAATAAGGAGGAGCCAATATCTTTTCAAATATAGACATGCGATCCGAGTACCATCAGGTACGGATTCGTGATGAGGATATTCACAAAACCTCCTTTCGTACAAGGTACGGCCACTACGATTTTGTAGTAATGTCGTTCGAGTTTACCAATGCACCTGTGAACTTTATGTGTATGATGAACAGTATATTCAGTAAATATATGGATAAATTTGAGTTGGTATTTATAGATGACATCCTAGTTTACTCTAAGAGTAAAGAGGAACACCTCCGTATAGTGCTACAAGTGTTATGGGAACACCAGCTCTATACCAAGTTTAGTAAATGTGATTTTTACAAACCACAGATACAATACTTGGGTCACATCATCTCCGAGACGGGGATAGCTATGGACCCGAAAAATATTAAAGCCATATAATATTGTCCTACCCCTACTAGTGTCACCAACATTATATCATTTTTGGGATTAGCCAGATATTATCGAAATTGCATTGAGAACTTCTCGAGAATAGCTTGTCCCATGACTACTTTTCAAAAGAAGGCAAATAATTTCTTATGGACAACCAAGTGCAAGGAAATTTTTCAAAAAATTAAGAAGCTTTTGACGACCACACTGATACCATGAATTGTGGATCCTGATGGGGATTTCATTGTTTGCATGAATGCAAGAAAGGAAGGGCTTGGAGGAGTCCTCTTGTAGAATGATTACGTGATCTGTTATGAATCACGAAAGTTAAAAGAACATGAGAAGAACTATCCCACACAATATCTTGAGTTAGCAGCCATCATTCAAGCCTTGAAGATGTGGAGGAACTACTTCATGGGAAGGAAATTCCTTCTGAAGATAAACAATATGAGTTTGAAATATTTATTTGAGCAGCCAGATCTGAATGCTAGGCAAGCCAAATAGTTGGATTTCCTTATCGAGTTCCATTTCAAGCTAAAGCATATAAAGGAAAAAGAGAACAAGATTGTTGATGCTTTGAGCTGACGAACTCATATGATATATGAGGTGACTTTAAGTCAAAACAAATTTTATTTACATGAGAGGATTAGAATGGCCAACAGAGTTGACCCTTTCTATGTATAAATCCTTAAGAAGGTCCAAGAGGACAAGTTTCAACAACAAAAAGAGTACAAGGTAGATGAAATGGGAGTGCTATGGTCCAAGGAGAGATTGTACATTCCAGATGGAGGGGACATTCGGTCTAGCATCCTCACGGAGTTTCATCGAACACCCTACTCGAGGCATCCGGGATATCAAAATATGATATCCATTGTTAAGAGACACTTTTCCTGGCCTAAGTTAAAGGCCAACATTGCATTGTTTATCGCAAAATGTAAGGAATGTCAGTTGGTCAAAGTTGAGCACTGGCATCCTTCAATATTTATGCAGCGATTACCCATTAGTATGGATTTTATCATGGGTATACCTAAGCGTAAGAAACAAAATGATTCTATCTTTGTATTAGTTGACAAATTGTCAAAAGTAGCACACTCCATTCCAGTGAAGTTGACGTACAAGGCAGTACACATTGCCGATATCTTCTTGAAGGATATATTTAGATTGCACGGGATACCCAAGGAAATCATCTCGGATCAAGATACTAAGTTTACCAGAAACTTTTGGAGATCCTTATTCTCCGTATTAGAGACGTAGTTGAACTTCAGTACTTCTTGTCACCCGTAAACAGACGGGCAGACAAAAATGGTGAACCAAATTGTCGAGGACATGCTTAGGATGTATGTCATGAACAACCCCACCAAGTGGGAAGATTACTTGCATCTTACCGAGTTTGCGTATAACAATGAATACCATACTTCCGCTAAGATGAGTCCCTTTGAGGTACTCTATGGACAGAAGTGTAGAACACCGGTTACTTGGGATAGACCAATTGATTGGCTCATGTTAGGGCCTGACTTGTTAAAGGACTTGGAAAATTTGGCTACCGAGGTCCAGGTGAACCTTAAAGAAGCACGAGGTCACCAAAAAAGCTACGCGGATAAGAAAACAAAAGATAAATACTATCAAATAGGAGACCATGTCTACTTGAAAGTAAAATCTATAGCATACCCCATAAACCTCAATGTAATTTATAAGATGAATGGGGAATGTTTTTTTCCTTTCTTTTCTTTACCTTTACTTTTGAGTAACCAAGTAGTTAGTCTCCAGGAAGACAAGTCAATTTCTGTTATTAATAGATTCCACCATAACATCACACAGTGTTAATGTAACAAACAAAACCTTTAACATAAATATAATAACATGAATATACCACCAAAAGAGAGACACCGAAATACGTGGTTCACCCCAACCTTGGGGTTATGTCCACCAAATCATTGTAAATCTTTTTATTAATTTTTTTCCCTTCAATGGGTACACATCTACAGCCTACCTACTGTAGTTCTTTTCCTTTCCTCCAATATTTGTAGTTATTTTCCTTTACTCCAATATTTCCAAGAGGTGATCATTCGGTCTTATAACAAAATTACAAATATTATAAACCAACAATGAGCTCAAGGCTCAACACAATGAAACAAAACAATTACGAATCTTATAAACCATCTCGAGTGGACGATTATAGGGGATGAAATCCTTCAAGTTAGAAACGTCAACAGATGATGAACCTTCCGATCCTTATCAAAACATTTTGATCTTCAAATCAGAAAATGATTTACCATAGTCTTAACAAACATAAATCATTTAGCTAACAAGAACTTAACATTTAGTCTAACAAGTGATCATAACATTGAGAAAACTATTCTGCTCCAAATCCACATAGCATATAAAATAAAACATGCAGACATTTTTCGTGATCTAAATGGAGGCTATTTAGCTCGAGATCCACAACACATAATTAAAATAAAAGATGCATACCTTTTCTACAGATCTAAACTAAGATCAAAACCACATATAAAGGATTTTACCACAAAAATCAACCAGCAAAGAAAGGATCTAGCATACCTCAAATCTATAAGAGTTATCAGAACACAGGTAATAGATCTGCCACAAAATCAATCAAGGCTGATAATTCTAATACAAACAAATATCAAATGTAGATAATGGCCTGCCACCAAAAATGGATCAACGGTGAGAAGATTCTAATATATATCTTATCTAAGAAAATAGTCAAAAAGGCATTCATCCAGCACTCAGAATTCACATCCATAATAAAATCAAATCGCATGCATCCATCATTCACGTTTCAGCTCCATAATAAATAAAAAAATCGCAAAGAATATCAAATGCAGAGAAGGAGTTATATACTTGAGCTCTAGCTCAACATCAACAAAAGGAGATTTCTGGATGTGTAAATCCAGCATACCATGAACTATAGATATTTTAAATCAAAACCTATGAATAGAATAGTGCAGGATCTAAGGAGAATGGATCTACATTATTCCATAGATAGAGAATAACAATTTGTAAGTGATATCAATAAAAGGTCATTTCCTAGCAGCGATCTAATAACTCCATATCCTTGGCAATCTCAGTCACATGCAAATCGCAGCAATTTAAATGTTACTCAATATTTACACAAACTTAATCCAAACCTGTGCATATCCCTAGAAAATGAAGACATCATCTTTCTGATCTAGAATGCAGGCATGCCTTCCACGATCTATCAAATTAAATTTCCAGGAATTCCAAATATATAATGCCACCAAAATAAAGATAAAATGCAAATCAAACACACATCTAGAAGGCTAGCTATGATCTTTTGTAGCTAAACTCAGCCATATCGTGGAGGTTTTCCATTCATAAAGAAATAAAATAATATAGGTTTTTCAACATTTATCAGTAGGGTTTTTACCCTTTTCTCAGGAAGCATTATCTACAGCAAAAATAAAGATGATAATAACAGGGTTGCGCCCTCATGGAGGTGGATTATCTTAAAAGAATATGCAGAACCCTTCAAACGTTAAATGCAATGGTAGCAAGATCCTTATTGGTTTGAAATCTTTTCGTCTTGAGATCCTCCTCTATCCTTGTAGATGGACAAAGACTCGCACCCCTTCTGAAGAGAAGGGTAACCCATAAATAATCACACAAAGAGGACAGAAATTACATGCAATGCAGGCCATTCCTCCTTTATTTCTTGGAAAGTGAACCCGTGTCAAAATAACCCTGACTTTACCAAATTCTGCCATCAATTAGCGGAGGCAGATAGCCTCTTTTTCTAGAGAAATAATTTCCTCCAGTCATGTGCCCAACCAAGATATTCTTCTTTTGGTTTTTTTTATATAAATATTTACTTTTTCCACTAGAAAATACAATAATAACTTGCTATGGAAAATGTAATTACAACAAAGTAATTCACTTCTTTTGATTTTCTTAATATAAATATTTACTTCTTCCTCCAGAAAAATACAATAATAACATGGTTTGGAAAATGTAATTACAATAACGTTAATTCACTTCCTTTGGTTTTCTTAATATAGATATTTACTTTTTCCTCACCAAAATACAATAATAACTTGTTTTTGGCAAATGTAATTGCAACAACCCTAATTCGCTTGTTTTGGTTTTCTTAATATAAATATTTACTTTCTCCTCGAGAAAATACAATAATAACTTGCTTTTGGCAAATGTAATTACAACAACCTTAACTCACTTCTTTGGGTTTTCTTAATATAAATATTTACTTTTTCCTCCATGAAATATAATAATAATAACTTGCTTTTGGCAAATGTAATTACAACAACCCTAATTCACTTCTTAATCTGTGTAAAGGATCCTTATTATATATATATATATATATATATATATATAGACACACACACGTTTAATATAGGTATTTATAACTCTTTACACTCTTTAGTTTATCAGCATTTCAATCTTTTAGGATGCTCTACAATGGTAGTGTAGTTTTTTTAAAGAATTTATTTCACCTAAAGAAAATAATCTCATGGTCTAATCATCTCTTAATATAGTAAAGTATTACCTTCATAATCACCACTAATAATTTAGTTTGTATGTGTAGATCATGATTAATCGTGTAAGGAGTAGTTTTGATAAAAAAAGGAACCCTAATGAGTGTGTCAAACAATTATTATTATTGAATTTAAGTATAAAATACTAAAATTTTGTAACTGAATCCCTTCCGTCATGTCATCTAAACATTGATGACACTAGGTTATCCTCGGTATAACCCCAATGTTTCACTCATGTTTTACATTTCCTCCTTGTGGATTCGTTCCCAAAAGTTCTTAGTCATGTCAAGTTTTCAGTCCCCAAACCCTATCAGTTTTATCCATAAATTTTCAGAAGTTTAGAATGAGTGCTTATAGTGTTGATTTACTTACAGTATGTGTTTTTGGGTCAAGGTAGAAAGGGGGTGTTACAAAAGCAAAACAAACCTCATTGGGCTTGGGAAGGTGCGGTAAGTTAGCACCTAGATTTTGTGGACCCATTGAGATACTCACCAAGAGAGGGCCAGTGGCATATAAACTAGCATTACCCGCTCACATAAGAGTCCATAATTTTTTCCATGCATCATTATTAAAGAAATATATTTATGATACTAAACATGTGATTGATTGGTCCTTATTATAGGTGGAACCTAAAGGAGAGTTTTCCCCTGAACCTCTTCATATATTGGACAAGAGAGAGGTGCAACTCAGGAAGCACACCATAGTCTAGTTGAAAGTGCAATGGAATCACTTTGAAGCTAATGAGGCTACTTGGGAGAATGAAGCCACCATGAGAAAGGCTTACCCTGCCTTGTTTCATGATTTCATTCTGAGTCCCTAGAACACCAAGGACGGTGTTGTTCTAACTAGGAAGGGATGTAATATCTTGAATTTTTACCTAACACTTATGGGCATAAGCCCCATTGGCTATGATGTTACTTTGATGTTTGATTTTGATATATTGGGTCTAGGACCCCACTGTATATGAACATGATGATTTGTTTGATATATTGGGTGTAAGCCACTTACATATGTTTATGTATGATTTTATGTGTTGGGCGTGGACCTTCAAGCACATGATGGATGAGATGTTTTGTGTTGAGCAAGGAGCTCTAGAGAACATGAGTATTTGAATGTTTGTGTTGAGGAAGAAGCTCTGGAGGACATGAGATTTTAAGTTGTGTTGAGCAAGAAGCTCTAGAGGACATGAGTGTTTTGTTTTGTTGAGCGAGGAGATCTGGAACACATGAAATATGTAAACCTTTGTTTTGAGCAGGAAGTTCTAAATCACATGAAAATATAATTGAAAGTGTTGTCCATAATCCCTAGAGCCTTCCAAGTTGATGTTGAGCATAAGCTATGGAACATCAGATCCTTGGCAATTGTATCCCTAGGTGTATCCTACAAATACATCCTAGCATTAGTGTTGAGCGAGGAGGTCTCGAATTGCACTAAGTTTGTAACTCCCTATTTTTTTAGCATTGAGTATGGGCTCTGTATAAGCACTAGGAGTTACTGAAAAGAATTAACTATGTCGAGTGAAAATGACTCAAGTAAAATATTGATCTCATATGAATTATTTATAAGTGATTAAATGAAATCTTTAATTTATGTATCTCATCAAGTACTGAAGAACAACCATGTTATATGAGGAAATCCAACATCCAAGGATGTTTAGAGTTTCCTAGCCTAGTATACCTAATAACCTACATGATGGCCTTAATGAAGAAAGTGTCATGTAAGTTTAGGGATCATGTTATATGATACCTAAAGACAAATGTTAACAAATAATATATATATATATAAGTATATATATTTTATACATGGTATGTATAAGAGTAAACAGAGTTATAATATTAAAAGTATAAGAAAGAAAGAGAGGCTCCATTTATTATTATTATTACTTAAAGATAATTAAATAGTATAATACCTACAGAGGTCCAAATAGGAACTAGTTAAAATTTCCTAAGTTAAATATTAAAAGTGCCTAAATTAAATAAAAGGGTTAAATCAAGAAATCAAATGATTCTTGATTTAACTGCCCCTTTGACTGAAAAATTCTTCCTATAAAGACCCTAGAAAAAGAGAGGCTTGGGGATATCTTCTGTCTTTTTGATGAATCATTATGTCTACCTGTTTATTCTCAAGAGACTTCTTGGAGAACATTTTTCCTAAGAGAAAAAAAGAGAACTTATTCAGACCTGATATCCTAGTTAGCGAAGCCTTACCTTAGGAGATCTAAGCTACTTGCATGTTTGAACCAGCTCAGGGGGATCCGAACTAAAACCAGGAACAGTTCTGTGTCATGGTTGGGTGGAACGTGGTGGTTCCCAAGTGATTCGGTTATCTATATAGGTTATATCTATCTCTGAATTTGTTAATGCTGGGTAATTAAGTGTGCAGGTTTTCAGCCATTGGAATAGCTTCACCTTACAAGTATGAGGTTCTTGATGTTTTTCCATTCCTTTATCTAGTATATTTCTTGTTAAAATATTTAAGGGTTTATGTTATATTTTTAACCCTATTTCTGTAATTATTTCCTGTTAGAATATTTAAGGGTTTACATTTTATTTATAAACCCTATGTCTGTCCAGAATGTTTAAGAGTTTATGTTTTTAATTCTAAACACTATGTCTGAAAATTATTTCCTGTCTAAGAATTATTTAGGGTTTATTTTCTTCCAATTGGATTCTGCATTTTATTTCATAGCTTAAACTTTGTTTTCCTAAGAACCTAGAAATTACTCTAAACAGAGTCTATATGTATATTTACCTATGGATTCTACTGGAAGATTTCATATTGCAAGAAGAACTATATTTAGGAGCAAAAATACTAATTAAATATAAGCTATAAACCGAACATAATTCTAAAACACATTAAATTAATGTATAGTAAGTCTTAACCTAAGAAACAAATCATTTCCAATATTCAAGTATAAACAGAATTAAAATCAAATAATAAATTAAACCAAATCTATGGTCATGATATCGAGACCATCTAATGGTCTAAAGTTATAAAATAATCTACATAAATCCATCTCATTTTAATAAGACAAACCATATAATTAACATATAAACTACATCTACGAAAATCGTATGCCTTAAAGAAATTTCCAACATAGTAAATCAAACATAATGCTTTGCACAAAACTCTTTTAAAACGTACCATAAATACACATAGGTCGCAAGATTGATTCTTGTAGGCTGGAATGCCCAAACAAAACCATATAGTAATAATCATTTACAACCATAGTGACCCAGGATCAATTCATGTTGAGTCCATTTATTTTACAAGTCATTCTATCAAATCCTATAGGATTCATTACTATTCTACTAAACGTTGCAGCATTAACGCTATTTTAAATACAAAGGCCGGCCTAACATTTCATAAAATATCTACACATCATTCAAAAGCCCCAAATAAATTACACGTTGCAACTTCTTCATGGCCCTCAGCCCTTTACATAAACAAATCATTTAAAACATTAGCGAAACAACTACAACCCTTTCAATGCTATGTGAATAGCAACGACACCCATTAAAGGGTTACATCCACAATCACGACCCTTATACATAGAGTGTTCATAACACAACTTAAAACATAAAACAGTAAGTCATTTTCCACTACACAGTAGCAGTTCTATTTGCGGGAACGCCATTTCCATCTATGACAAGGATCCAAGGCGAAGAAAATACCATTAAAATAACTTAAATAAGAATTGTGAATCACATGGAGTTAAACCATTGCCACAGAATAAGAATCATGCCCACGATTCGAATAGTATGCAAATGGTGTATATAAATATCCATATAAACACACATAGAGTAATAATGTTGTATGCATTCCCTTCATAAAACAAAGTAATAATTTACACAGTTTTATAACAGCGGCCTTGCACCATTACAAGCAATGGTGCTGTCGCCATACCCAACCATCAACAAAATTACAATTCGCAGAGCCTGGGAATGTCCACCAAGGAAATAATACTACACCGATAATCCATAAAAAAAACCCAGAATATATTAAAGTCCTAGACCAAAGGCACTAAACCCAAACAAGATAAACCCCAAGTCCTTCATGCATCTCTTATGCTATACATATTAAGTTACAGATAGCTCGTTTCTTTTTCATAGCCATTAAAACGAGACAAGCATTCAACCCACGATGAGTCTGTAACTCTGTCACAACAACCACACGAGAGAAGGAACAAGGTAAGGACTTGTTACAGCAGGGCTTACCCGAATGTGTATGGTGTTAACCTCAGGGCGACCCATGACCCATGTTTCTTCAAACCCTGTAACCTGCAACACAAGATCAAGCCAGGATAAGGAGTACGATTTGAACACCAAACTGAACAAACAAAAAAACGTTATTAAACCAAAGTGCGATATGTACCTTCCATCATGGCCAACCTTCAAATATTCACGCCACATACAATGTAGAGGCATATCTCACATATCCATACTGCAAATAACCCAAACCAAAGCAATATCCTGAGCCCTAAGCTTGAGGCCCACACTTTCTAAAGTGCATTTATGTCGCCACCCTGGCCTCCACTAACATAATTCGAAACCCATATTGTATAGTTCATACCACCCTTTAAACCATGTTCAAACAACGTGTAATACATAATCTCCATAGGTATATCGAATACATAGGGTTATAAAGTGTTAATACCATATAAAATGTGTACCATATAAATAATAAGTGCAGCAATAATTAAATCACTGTCGTAAAGTCCGTAAAAATAATGGCAGTAACCTGTGCAGCTCAGGCTAGTGAAAAATTGATCCTCGCATAAATATCAACTAACAACTGTCATAGTAGTCACTAGGATAGGACTATAAATTTGTTATTGTCTAAGCCAAGTGCTAGTGATGAAATGGGAAATATGTCTCATTTAGCTTTTATAAGCAATTTGTCATCATCAAGTGCACCTGCATGCGACAAGGAAAGAATTGCATTAGTTTGTAAGAACTAAGTAAGCCTCGTGGTGACAAGTAGAAAACAGGTACCTTATAGGTGTTTACAAGGGAAACATGTCCCGCCACTCCACCCCTTTTTCCAATAACAAGATAAGTCAGAAATTTTTATACAACTTTAATCGAACTTTATAACCATTGAGTATGTAATCAAAGCAGCACATACTTATAAATGTGTAACCATAAAACAAGGTAGTAAACAAACATCATGACAACATAGTATTACATTAATAACCATATTGGGAAATATGAAAGAAGGATTTAAGAATAGCTTACGACCATACAGCACAGTAAACAAAGAATGACACATTCCGCATAAGTATAAATAATTTCCATCTCATGTAGTAAATGACTAGCCTAATAAAATAAAATAAAATATTTTCAAATTTTGGGGACATTACAGGTTATGTCACATTGCAACATTATCCTTGGCTTACTTATGTCGAATTTCTACATTCCTAAACTATTACGTTTCATTGTGATGTTGATTAAAGGTTATGTAGCATTAAATTTTGATGTCATTGGTTGGCCATGGTGGTTTATGCTTGACCTGGGTTGACTATGGTTGATCATGTTTTTTTGTAGATCACTATGGTTCACTATGATGACCATGGTTTCTCATGGTTCACAATGGTATACCATTAATGGCTTGTGTAAATAATATTTAAGAAAAGTAGGTACCATTTCGGATGTTCATTAAGGATTATGTCCCATTATATTGTTATTGAATGGTTATGTCATATTGTGACATCCATATGCCATCAAGAATAAAATTAATAAACAATATTAAATCATGCTAATCCATTTGTAACCATGGAAAACCAAAGTCAAGAAGACTCAATGTAGCATAACCCTTGATGAACATCACAATTTTACAAAACTATTTAATTTCCAGATAAAACTTTTCAACCATGGTCAACCATAGACAACCATGGATAACCAAAGTGAACTTTGATCGACACATTTGATGATGGATGACCAATACCATGTTTCATTATGGTTGAAAATAGTTTTCTATCATGTCTAATTATGTATGACCACCATTAATTATGCTTGACCATGTTTGACTTTGGTTGTCAATAGTTGACTTTGGTTACCCATAATTAATCAACATTGGCATTGCGTGGCTAAGTAGATTATGGTTGAAACATTTTAACCATGGATGGCCATAGCTAACCATATTTGACCATGGTTGGACATGGATAACCATGTTGGATATATTTGACCATGGAACCTAGATAAATTGTTCATGAGGAACATTATTTCTAAAAATACATTCAACTATATAAAATTACAAACTTTTGTTTTGGATCACAAATATAGGGATGCTGCAATTTCATTCTCCTCAAGGTTTGTAAAATATAAATCAACACATCATTCGTAGTAACTCTTTGGTGTCTTTGAATATACAAGTTGTGTCCATGGAATATTAGCAACATTATTGTTTTCTTATATAGGTACAAAAATACTAATGTTGCTATTTCAAGTTTTGACTATTTGAAACATGTTGAGGACATTAAGCATTATATGATTAACCATGTTTGATCATGTTTGATTGTGGATGACTATGGTTTACCATGATTACCATCATCACCCATGGTTGATAATGATATACCATGATTGAACATGTTTGATTATGGATGCCTATGGTTTATCATAGTGACCATAGTCACCAATGGTTGATAATGGTAAACCATGGCTGACTATTATTGACCATTTTTTATAGTAATTATTAGTTTTTAATACTTAAATTTTGACCATTAGACATGTAAGAACTTAAGCCAATGTTTAAGTTTTTCAATTGCCACCTGTCAACTATGTTTTTGTTATAATTTTAATGTTTCTGATACGATTATGTCAAATCTTCAAACAATATGCATTATAACATCATAATCATATGCAATATGATCACTGAAATAAATACAAGAAAAACAATACAAAATGACACAAATATTTTTATCTAGGAAACCATAAGGGAGAAAACCCAACAAATTCTTCAGTATAGTTTCCGTCAACAAGAGAAACGTCAAACCAATAAAAGATAACCCCAAAGACAAAAGAAGATACTCCTCTTCTCTAACAAACCACTTCTCTCTCTCTCTTTCCCACTTTATTTACTTGAGTGTATGCTTAAATGAGAGGATCTCCCTCTCTATTTATATGCATCAAGTGATTGACCTTTTTACCTAAGAGGGCCGACTTGTCTAGGGAGAGACACCATAACATTTATATAATATTTCTTGTGGGTAGCATTGACCCAAATTAAAACAGAAGGGTTACATTTATTCATACAAATACTTTTACATTATTAAGTACAACAATAATACAATAAAAGTGATATCTTCTAAAGTTACATTCTTCAACACTCCCTCTTAATAAGGAAGGTAATCTTCGATCATGATCATTATCCCTAGACATCATCATCTGATCTTGTCACATGACATCATCACTAGACATCATCACTGGATCTCATCACTGCTGCTGCAACTTGGTACTTGATCCATTTACTTGTTACATCTCTTGAATCTATACATCATAAGAATTTCATACAAAAACCAACCCTTTTTCATGTTGGGTGTACCTCTCATCTCAGTGTTACACCAACCTTGTTTCATGTTGGATGCTACCCTCATCTCGATGCTACACCAAACCAGCTGGGTGCCACCCTCATCTCGATGCGACACCAACCCAGATGGATGCTACCCTCATTTTGATGCTACGCCATCCCATCTAGGTGCTACCCCCATCTTGGTACAACACCAACCCTTTTTCATGTTTGGTGTTACCCTCATATCTCAGTGATACAACCATCTCGACTAGGATATACCCATCATTTTGGTGATACAACCAACCTAGCTGGGATCTACTCTTCTCTCGGTGATACAACCAACCATGTTGGGATCTACCCTTATCTAGGTTATATAACCAATAATGTTGGGATCTACCCTCATCTCAGTGATATGACCATCCATGTTGGGATCTACCCATATCTTAGTGATACAACCAACCATGTTGGGATCTACCCTCTTCTCAGTGATGTGACTCGCCATGATGGGATCTAACCTCATCTCGGTGATACGACTATCCATGCAAGGATCTACCCTCATCTCAGTGTTACAACCATCCATGTAGGAATTTACTCTCATCTTGGTGATACAACTAACCCTGTTGGGATCTACCCTCATCTCAATGATATGACAAACCATGATGGGATCTACCCTCATGTTGGTGATACAACCAGTCATGTTGGGATCTACCCATACAATTACCATTCCTTTTTCATAGTGGGTGTACACCTCTGCAGTGTCAGTCCTTTTTCATACTGTATGCAAGTCTCATACGTCTTCCATAGTGCCAACCCATTTTTGTGTTGGATGTGTAGACCAAAAATCACACCCTTTTTCATGTTGGATGTGAATACCACAAGGAATGATCACTCCTCTTGTGATAGACACCAATCTGTACAACTCCAAGATTGTACTTAAAGTGCTCAAACTTCAATGTGACTAGAGACTTAGTCAATACATCGGTTTTCCACTTGTCCGTCACAATATACTATATCTTCACTTCTCCTCTCTGAACTATATCCCGAATATAGTGATATTGTATATCGATGTGCTTCAAGTTGTCATGGAACACAGGGTTCTCAACTTTCTGAACAAAATGCAATGTACTCATCCTCGGATATACTCAATGCTACACTCATCTTCTTCTTGTTGAACCATGAAATCATGCCAGATCCCAAAGTAAAGCAACACTCGTAAGCGCTCTTCCCATTCGAAGCACTTCCATCCAAATATAAGTCTACATAGCACTGTAACAAAATCTTATGATATTACACATATTTAAGGCCATACACAATCGTACCATTAAGGTACCTCAACACAGAATTTGTTGTTATCAAGTGAACATGTCTGGGGTCTACCATATACTGACTCAAAGTGTTCACCGTAAAGAAAATATATGGCTTCGTGTTCATCAAGTACATAAACAAACCAATCATCTTCCTATAGTTTGTTGCATCAACTGTCTTTGAAGTAGTATCAAACAACAACTTAAATTTCAATGCCATCAATGTGGCCATGGTCTTGAAATATATCATCCTGAATCTCTTCAGGATCTCTACCAAATATTTTCCTTAGTGAAGGAAAATATCCTTCGGATTCTGTCACACCATTAACTCAAGACTCATTCCAAGATTCTCAAACTCTAAGATCTGCTTCCTATCAATGAGGGGAAACATCTAGTATCACTATAAGAATATCCCTAACATAATGAGGAAAAAAACCTTTTCCATGGATAGAGGATAAGTGAGAATGTATCTCAATTTGTATCTACATTATGTGTTGTAGTCACTCCCTCAGAAGTAGATATTTCCTACTCCTATGTAACTAAGCACTATCCTCCCTCTGTTCTTCAACATTAGATATACAGGAAATGAAAATTAAAATACTTTCTTTTTTTTTGGTAGGATCCTTCTTGATCTCTGTCTCCTTGCAGGATTTACTAGAGTCTCTAACAGTGTGCTTTACTCCATCATCTGATTCTGAATACATTTTCCAATCTTTCCCGTGATGGCTAATGTTGAGGAATTCTTCTACACCATAGATCACATGGAAATATGTATTGATGCTAGATATTTGTGTCCTTATTCAATCACGGTTGCATCCCTTCTTATCCAATGCTAAAATGGATAAGAGGTACTTCCATAGAGAATGATCTTTATATTCATTGGTTTTCTAGAGTCCAATATTGTATTAGACTCTTCCTATCCCTTTGAAAGAGTAAGCTTCATCTTATGCAATGAATCCTTCTAGATAAAAGTATGTATTCCTCATCACTTGAGGAATATTCCCTTACTCTCTTCTGTGAGAATTGATTCACAGTAGGATCTATGAGCCAAGGAGATTCTCACAATTCGATATTACAAACAAATTATGCACAAAATAGCAGAAAGAGTGAAAATAGCATACACAAATGTAGTCAATAACTGATATTATTATGATTTTCCAACATGTAAATATGTCTAAATCTGGTTTATAATACATTAGGGAGAAATAGTGAGGCCTTGGAGGCCATCTGGATGCATACAAGTGTCATACCATGATTTGGCCCTCAAACCCCCTAGGTCAATTAGCTTCCTAACCATCCCAAACGGTCACAAATGTAAGTGTGAACATGAGTGAGGCATGTTGGATCATAAATGAAGGAATACAAGGCATGGGTTAGCACATGGGTGACTGGTAGTGGCTCTAGGAGGCAATAAATGCTCAAGGAAGCCCAAAAACCACCACAAACATGCACTAGGGCCTAAGGTCAAACATATTCCCTGAATCTAGGGATGGGAGAGCGCACCAAGACTGATATGTCATTAATGAGGGTGTCTTCCAGTCTAAATGATCAAATTGGAGCACCTCAAGTGTCAGAATGATCAAAGTGGAGTGCCTTAACTATAAATGATCAATAGCATAAGTCTGGACCATAGGATATAGCATGAAGGCTGATGAAATGTGTCCTAGGTGAATGATCATGGTACTAAGGTGGATTATTTATCTAATACCCCCACTTAATCCTAACTTAGTATAGCTTATACCAAAATATTATTGAGGCCTTGGAAACTAAGTCTCAAGTCACTGCATACAACAGAAATTTTATTTGTCCATAAAAACCAAGGTAACGAGGAAAACCACATGGGAACAAAACCTCCCCTCAAAAATAAACATGGAACAAAATATGAAAGTGAATATCAGCCATCACCATGTGTCACCCACTCCAAGAAGGGATCTCATATAGGTGAATGCCTTCTATGTGAAGCTCTTGGTGAAAATGTCAGCAGTTTTCACTATAGATGGGAAATACTGCAAGGATATCACCCGATTATGCACCAAGCTCCGGATGTAGTGCATGTGTATCTCAATGTGTTTAGTCCTCTGTCTCTACACTAGTTCAGTGGAAATATTTATTGTACTTTGAGTGTCACACCAAATGATTGTGGGTGAATCAAATGAAAATCCAAGTTCTCGAAGAATACCTTGTAACCACACACATTGTGTAGTTGTGTTCACTGCTCCTCTGTACTCGACCTGTAATGTCCCTAAAATTTGTAGGCTAATAAAATACTACAATTCAAGGACATTCTTTAAACTTCTGTGGAATGAAACTTGGTTGTATACTGAACCTAAGTGTCGTAATTTTTTTTCCCTCTGTGTGTTTTCTTGTCTGATGATGATGTATTTATGTGATGGCGTTCTATTACTTGGACTTGTGTGTGTATGGTTCTTCCTTTCTACTAGTTGCATACATTTTTTGACACTTGCATTATGTTATAGTTTACCTTTATTTTAATATGTTTTTAAATTTGTTTAAGGTTTTATTCATAAGAGGCTGACTTTCCTTCGTATGCCAAGGGGTGGAGTGGCGGGGTTTTATCCCTTGAGGGACCACTCAGAAAGGTAAGGATTCCTATTACTAAGGGGGTTACTTAGTTCATCATGAACTAATGTATGCTCCTACTCTTTTGTGGTTTATCTTATCGGTGAACTCTGTCTATGACCGTTGCAATTAAAAGCATCCTACAACACTACACTATTTTTGTTTAAAGCTTGGTGAAAAGAGGACTAAATTCCTAGGCCTAACTATGCCTAAGTCCTATGTAAATAGGGTTCATAAGAGATTGATTATATGTATGTTTATAAACTTGATGGCATACATTTATATGCTTAAGTTTTGAAACATTAACTCCCTTGTAATACATACTTTGAAACTATATGGTAAAAGGGTTTATGGTTTATGGCATATTTCATATGCCATCGAAATTTTGTATTAGCGTGACATTTGAGGGTTTTCTGGTTTAAATTTTGGTGGGTGGTGAACTATGGATCCACGATGTCAATGGAACTATAGAGCTATGGGTTTTGATTTAATGGACAATGGTGAACAGGGTGGCAACTTAAATGCTTCTTGGGAAGCACAGGCAGAATGGCTCAAGTGCTGGTTAGGGTTGGAATTTGATTCATTTGGTCTTTCGTTGGTTTTGTTTAGGTGTCTCATGCTTCCAAGAGTCATTTTGTACAAATCAACATCCTTCTCACTCTCTTCTTGGTAAGAATTATCATTGGTCTGCACAATGTAATAGTTTGGTTTTGATTTCGATTTTTCTTGCATACTCCTAATAGAAATTGTGTTGGCTTGTACAGGTGACAGAACGTGGCTATATCATGGCTTGATGGTCGCACCATAGATTTCCTGCGCAACCATTACTCAAGTAATCCCTAATATTAGCAAGGCCCTTACTACTGTGTGTTTTTTTTACAGATATTTCAAACTCTGGGTGAGGAAAATGTATCGTTGTGTAGTTTTGTTGGATGGGGTTCGATATTTGTTTGTGCATCAATGGATGTAACTATGTAGTCTCCTCCATGGATCTATTGTATGTAATAAGAGTTTGAATGACCGAATCTTCGCTCGGCTGTGTGTATAAATTTTTTTGTTTTACAATGCACTGTAATGGGTTTTATTTAATTTTAATGGAAGCTATATGTTTATATTTATGGTGTGTTTCATTACTTAAAGTGTCAATTCTTGCAATGGCACCGTGGATACCATGACTGTGTATTTTATACAATGTATTCTTATAGTGGTAAAATCATGGATGTATGAGTTTATTTAATGTTGTGGATGGTCTTACCTTGCAGCCGTAAGCGTGAAGCTTGGCTCAGCCCTTGGCCTAGATACGCAGTCTGTAATTATGTGTTTAGATTATTATAATGCGATTGTGTGATGGATTTAAAGAGTGTAGCTATGCTTTTTTCAGATTGTTATTTATGTGAAATTTCTTTTGGGCATCCTGAGAGGTGAAACCATTACTGTATAATTCACAGCATTTTTATTTGGTTTTATTAGAGCCTACAGGATTCGATCCTGGGTTGTTTGATGAATTAGACTTGTGGTTTTTTTAGTTTTTGTTTGGGCATCTCACTGGATGCATTTCGAGTAAAATGACCAGAGATGTAAGAAACATGCTTCTTGGTTTCATTAATTTGAATTTATGGTTCCGTAGATGAGCTTCCACTTAGCGCGATGCGCACGGAATGACTCTGTTTTGATAATTTTGTTTGTGTATTAGTTATTCTAGTTCTTTGTTTATTGTTTTGTTTTATAATATGAATACATGTATCGACCTACACCCAAACCTTCATGTGTTTTGATGGTTGGTTTGATTAAAATATTTGTAATGATTTATGTGAAATCTTGCAGCCAATCCTGGATATGATTCGATGGTTGGAATAGGTTAATAATACTTAGCAGTGTTATGTTTTCTTAGCACGTATTTTAGTGTTTAATTTTATTTGGTGATACAATATGATGTTTATTTTTTTATTATAATATGGAAACAAAAGCATACACGCTGGAAATATGAAATATGCCAGTGTTTGGAACCACTTATACTATGAAATGAGAACTTTATACTAAGAACGAGAACTCTAGCCATACAAATGATGTTTTTTACATTAAAAACACCAAAAACACCCTCCAAATAGAAAAGTGTTGATACCAGTATACATGTTTTTTTTTTTTCGGAGTAAAAAATAGATCCATGGCCTAAACATCCCATAATGTTGTTTACCAAAACTTTAAAATCAACCCCTAAATTGGAAATAGATTTTTTTCATCAAGAGATAAATTACAACTTTTTAAAAACTTGCATATTAAACAAAAGAAAAATATTCCATCAATATTTCACCACTCTAACCATATAAAATCAAAGAAATTATGATGCGATTCATAATGAATCATATATTAGACCATACAAAAATAAATGATTCATGTATAAATATTAAAAAACTCCTTTAGAGTTTGAATTGCAAACATCATACTAATAAAAAAATCTAAAATGTTCCATGTGAAATTATTCAAATTCATCCATGGATTGTAGCACTCCATTGAATCTATATTTTCTTCAGAGGAAGGTCTCGATATAATTTATAAAAAAAACCCTAATCCCCTAATACACTCCACACATTATTTTTCTTCTTCCTAATCATGATCTTTTTCAATTGTATCCCATTCTTCATAAGAAGTCACGTGAGACATATAATCACATTTAAAAAAATATTTGGTACAATTATAATTGTCTCTGTCTACAATTTTTTATCGAAATGGCATCCCATATAAGTCTTAGGACATGCGAGTTCTTGTTTCTTTTCTATAAAGTTATATCATTTAATAAGGTCCCTAACCATTATACTACATGCTTCATTGTATTTCTATATTTAAAGAATTCTTATAGTAAATGGTATGCAAGTAAAACTATTAATTGAAAATGTTTTTGTGGTTTGAAGGTCGGTTATTTTCCCATATGAAATTTACAGTTTTGTTTATGCGAAATGGATCACATAAGATCACAAGAAATCCATTGCAAGAATTGAAGCCAACCAAGGCTATTGATGATCATGAGATAAAAACATGGCTAGCTTTAGGGATCAAGTCCAAAAAAAAGGGGGTGGAAAGAAAAAGAAATGTCATTTCACTTTAGCACAATATATTTACCTATGTAATGTTATAGTTAGTTTGTTCGTGTCTCAAATTGTAGCATCAAAAAATCCTTATTATTTTATTTGTTATAGAAAAAAAGAATGATCAAATTTTTTTATCAAATGACACTAGAAATAGAGTTGCTAGTATACATACATCCCAAAGTTGATAGGAAGAAGCTTACTAGAGTCCAAAGTAAGTTACATAATTCCATTTGAAAAGAAGTTTGTATTTTAATAATATCATATAATTGTCAAATTGATTATGGATGTCAAATTAATATCATATTAATTACAATTGTATTTATATAATGTCTAATTGGCATCCATATCTTATTAATTACATCCATATCAATTTGACATCTATATCATATTAATTACATTCATATCATATATTTGACAAATATATGATATTATTAATTACATCCATATTTGTATTTTAATAATATTATATATTTGTCAAAGTGATTATAGATGTCAAATTAATATCATATTAATTACAATTTTATTTATATAATATATAATTTACATCCATATCATATTAATTACATCCATATTCATAATTATTTGATCTTATTACACTAAAAAAACTCTCTTTAACCAATGTGATTCTCTCCTCTAATATGTGATTTTTTTGTCAGAACCTGCACAATATTGTAGATATTGGCTGCTATATTTCTTGCATATTTTAGTGAAAGATCACTGCCATATGAGCATAACCTACAAGAAATAAAGCTCATCAAGAAAATAGACTCTGGCTTGTTAAGATCACGCAGAAATTACGAACAGATTTCAGATATCTTTGCATACTAAAATGATAGGGCTTGGGGAACCTGCGCGCAAGGAAGAAAATTAGGCCATCGTGTCACTGGATTATTGAACCACCAATTCATTTTTTTATTTTCAGTTCATCTTGTTAGTTGTGATATCCAACCAACTCATGAAAATATTAAGATAAAGAGACTCTACATCAAACAATTGGAAATATCATTGATTCTACAAGAACTGATAATAGCTTGGAGATTGTTTTGATAACAGATTGCATCATATTGTTGAACTTGTCTCCCTTTGGATCGCGGACTTAATTATCTCCATTCATTCTGTTTAGAGATTGCACAATATTGTAGATATTGGCTGCTATCTTTCTTGCATATTTTAGTGAAAGATCACTGCCATATGAGAATAACCTGCAAGAAATCAAGCTCATCAAGAAAATAGACTCTGGCTGGTTAAGATCACGCAAAAATTATGAGCAGATTTCAGATATCTTTGCATACTAAAATGACGGGGCTTGGGGAACCTACGCGCAAGGAAGAAAATTAGGCCATCGTGTCACTGGATTATTGAACCACCAATTCATTATTTTATTTTCAGTTCATCCTGTTAGATGTGATAGCCAACCAACTCATGAAAATATTAAGATAAAGAGACTCTACATCAAACAATTGGAAATATCATTGATTCTACAGGAACTGATAATCGCTTGGAGATTGTTTTGATAACAGATTGCATCATATTGTTAATGAACTTGACTCCCTTTGGATCGCGGACTTAATTATCTCCATTCATTATGTTTAGAGATTGCACAATATTGTAGATATTGGCTACTATCTTTCTTGCATATTTTAGTGAAAGATCACTGCCATATGAGAATAACCTGCAAGAAATCAAGATCATCAAGAAAATAGACTCTGCCTGGTTAAGATCACGTAGAAATTATGAGCAGATTTCAGATATATTTGCATACTAAAATGACGGGGCTTGGGGAACCTGCACGTAAGGAAGAAAATTAGGCCATCGTGTCACTGGCTTATTGAACCACCAATTCATTGTTTTATTTTTAGTTCATCCTGTTAGTTGTGATAGCCAACCAACTCATGAAAATATTAAGATAAAGAGACTCTACATCAAACAATTGGAAATATCAATGATTCTACAGGAACTGATAATCTCTTGGAGATTATTTTGATAACAGATTGCATCATATTTTTAACTTGTCTCCCTTTGGATCGCGGACTTAATTATCTCCATTCATTCTATTTGGAGATTCACATATTCTGCAGTGAGCAATGGCTATGACCTTTCGCTTGACTGGAAAATGGGAGAAGTGGCGCACGGAGCGGAGCTCCGCTCTTGGGGTGCCAAAGCACCACCCTTCATGAGCAGCACGATTTTGAGAATCGCGCTGCTCGTGAAGGGTGGCGCTTTGGCACCCCAAGAGNCGTGCACCACTCCTCCCATTTTCTAGTCAAGCGAAAGGTCACAGCCATTGCTCACTGTAGAATATGTGATTTTTTTGTCAGAACCTGCATATCTATATATTCTGTTAATGTAAGCTATGTCAAATAGGTGACAGCCATGCTGTCAAGGAGACTAGCTGTTTATAAGATTTTTGAATGGGCGACTGCATGTAATCTGGCGGATCGTGTAAGATATACTCGTATCAAAAATATTATTTGACTAGTTTTTGAAACATTAGATATTTTCCCCGAAGCATCTTTATCATAAATTTTCTCTCATCACATCACAGGTTCCATTATGGGAAACCTTGAAAACGGATAGGGTTTATTTCCCTATCAATCGGCCAAAACAGAGTTTTACTTTACATCAATGGATTTTCCCCAATTAGATTCTGAAAACATATGCGTAGTTGTGGAAGAAATTTATAGGATTTGAAATGATTTCAAGGATGAGTATTTTACAAGGATTTCAAGTGAGGTAGCAAAGGCCAATCGCCCCTAAAACACATCTTAGTTTCAAGGTTCAAGTATGACAAATTGTTTATGTGGAATCAGAGCACTTCTTGCGCTACTACATATATGGGGACACACAAGCTTGTTACAGCAGAGGAAATTGAGGTCATGGAGGCATGTTTACCTTGATATATGATCCTCATAGTCTTTGTAATTAATAATGATAATTACATTTCAACATTAAATCTGCTAGTTGTATTTCGTTTGCACAGTTCTCTTATTTGAGGTGGATGAAATTTTTCTTTCTGTAATGACTTAAGTCTGATTTTGAGATAATAGTTGAGATAATAATTGAGGAATTGAATATCCCCTTTCCTTCCTGTGGCTTCCTGGTTCCTTCATAAAGTGGTGCTCATCTCCCGACCAACAAAATGTGGAAAATCTTGATCCACATTTTACGTCATAACGTGTGGACTCTCCTCTAAAGGCAATTTTTGTTATCTGCGTTGAGTGTCATCTCTTCATGAGACCAGATCTTGGTGCAGGCAATAAATAAATTCTATTCCACATGCCATAAAGGGATTACAAATATTTCTTTAACACTCTGGTGAGATTCTATTTTCATAGCTAAGGCTAAATATCTACCAAATCTAACCTGTTTTCCAAGGTATTTGATAAAAGTATTCAACCGCACTTAATATCAACCATCCATGTAACAGATTCAATGCTCCTCAACTATTCTGGAGCAATGATCTAGGTTTATTTTGTCTTTTCTAGAATTTGTAGACAGAGGTCAACACTATCACAATTTCCCAAACAAGCAGACATATCTATGATACATTAGATCTACAACGTCTCAATTTGAATCTATGTTTTAAACAGAGTTTTCATGGCCTTCATGGTATCGACCTCCGATTCAACACATTCAACAGAACCAATTTAAAGAGAAATCACCAACTAGAAAGGACCAATATATTCAATGGTTCGATTGGAAGGATAACGCCGCCCACCATGAAACAAATGATTTAACACACACACCAATATTTCATGATTTGTAATTGGTGAATACCTTTCTCTATCATCTTCAACTACAAACACAGTTTGAGTCATAACCAGATTGAGTTTTAAATGTAGAAATGGAGTAAGCTTGTTACTCAGGTAAGGCAAAGATCCTTTTAAATTTCTTTGTTTTTTCATATATCAATACACAACCTGTATGGCTTATTGGAACAAAGAAATGCCATTATTATAGTTGTGATAACACATAGCTTTCACCAGTATACTCCACAAGTTCAATAAGGGAAACAACCACAACATTCTGAGAATTGCGCCGCTCGTGAAGGGTGGCGCTTTGGCACCCCAAGAGCGGAGCTCCACTCCGTGCGCCACTCCTCCCATTTTCTAGTCAAGCGAAAGGTCACAACCATTGCTCACTGCAGAATATGTGAATTTTTTTTCAGAGCCTGTATATCTATATATTCTGTTAATGTAAGCTATGTCAGACAGGTGACAGCCATGCTGTCAAGGAGACTAGCTATTTATAAGATTTCTGAATGGGCGACTGCATGTAATCTGGTGGATCTTGTAAGATATACTCGTATCAAAAATATTATTTGAATATATTTTGAAATAATAAAATTTATTCATTGGTTTCTTATTTGTAAACTCTCTGTCTTCTTGCAATTAATGGCTCCATAAAAAGCTCAGGGCTGTAGAGAGTGGGCATAAATGGAGCATTTAAATATTTGAATGGTTGTCAAATAAAACTAATAACAACTTTGTTATCGTATTTTCTTTTCTTATGCCCCAAAATCGAAGTCAGGTATTTATTACCATAAAATTTGGTTAATGGATCAAATCGGTCGTTAATAGAATAATTAGTAAGTGGCAGGCACTTATCAAATTCCAGGTTCACAATTTCGTAAGTGATGACGTCGATAAATATTTTGTAAGGTATGATGAGTTAAATATTTGAATATTTCAAAGTGGTAAATAGAATCTGAGGTCAACTTTCGCTTCGGACGACCTAGCACTTTAAAACTTTAGTAAACCAATAATATTGCCACGTGGAGGTGATAACATTTTTTCATTTTGAAGGAGGCATTTTTTGCTGTGGGTTTTGAGGTTTTTATTTATATCATATGTGGTACATTTTTTTCATTCTGACATTTTTAAGGTCATGTTATGGGGTGGCATATTTTTTTTTTTATGATATGTCGCTACATGGTTGGGTTCTTATCCATATGATGGATAATATATTTTTTATGTCATTTTATATAGAGAGAGGGGTTTGTTATCATAGTGAAATATTGTTATTTTAAAATTAATGTGTTTTAAGTTATATGATGTGATATTTATTTTTTTAATATTTTTATTTCATCTTTTGTGAAGATTATAACGGTGAATATTTTTGATATCATGTTTCGTGACATTTATGGTGGTTAAAATTTTTGATATCATGTTTTTGTGACATTTATGGTTGTTATTATCTAACTTTAAGATTTTGTTATATAATAATTATTTTTAAATGGTGTAATTTAATTTTTTTGTTATTGGATATATGTTATAAATATTTCAAATTTAAAGTGTTTTCAACCTAGAGACTAGCATTGATGAAATGTTTTTTTTTTTAATTTTGGAGACAATTACAAATTTGGCAAAATTCAAGCTTAACTAATTATGACTCTAGAGGGTTCCAATTTTCACCAAATGGTCCTGAATTTGAAATTTAACAGTATGGTGAGTCTTGTAACACCACAATATGGTATATGGACACTTTGTATCAGACTTTATACAAACTTGTTTTGGGTTAAGGTGAAACAATACAATTTTACTAGGAGATTGTGTTCAAATCTCCCAAGGGTGATGGTCGAACTAGCTCTCCAAATCAGGTACGACCCTCCCAAATTCCAGAACAAAGTATGGGAATGAGTATCAAACATCAATGAATGTCCTTGATCATGTTTATTAAGTTTTGAAAAATGGATTATGATCTACAACATTTGTAAGGTAACTTTCATAGGAATTGCCTAAGGGAAATTACATTACTAGCTAGACTTTGACATAGGAAAGGTAAAATATATGGTTCTAAGAGTAATATGGAACATGGTGGTAATATATGGAATACAAATTCCTTCCCAAAAAGCATAAAAATCAAAGGAATAAATTCCATATCCATTGATAATGATCCACTACAATGCAATTGCATAAAGAAAAGAATTAATGCTATTCAAGTTCTTCCACATGAATTACAAGAAGTTGGTTTGAAGAAATGAGAGTTTAGTGAAACACTTGTGGTGAAGATGTCAAAAGAGCCTCAACCCCCATTATGAGGGATGTTTGGAAAGAAGCACTTCAGGCATCTTGCAGACATAGAAGAGTCAATGAAAGAGGACATTGATGTCTCTGAGGAAATCCAAGCTCCATAAAATTCCAATTTTGATGAAGAATTTAGCCTACATGATATTGTTGATTAGTTTAATGTCTTGAATAAAATGTTAGATTTGACAAATTTTTGATAAGATATATTAGTACTGTTTTTACTTTCAGACTTTGTTTTAGAAATAAAATCTCTATATATATTGTTTTTAATATGATATTTAAAAATATATGGTATAGTTTTTCGTGAATTTATGTGAATCGTAATATTTAGGAATATAGTATGAAATAGTATCATTTTATACAAAAAATATATGAAAATATATTGAAAATGGTTGTAAATGTCTTTATTTTATAGAATTTCTTAGAATTTTTTCAATAAAAAAGTCTTATTTTGCCTATAAAAATGTCTTATTTTAAAGAAAAATTGCAATATATATATGTGTGTGTGTGTGTGTGTGTGTGTGTTTCAATATAACTTGCTTCTAAATGTATGGTATTTTGTTAAATGTCTAAAAAACACACTTGAAAATAGAAAGTAATAATTTTTTTATGATGAAGATGATTCAAAGGCCAAAAAAATGCCTTGAAATGAAAATGTGTGATACTGGTATCAACCCTTTTTTAAATGGAGGTAAAATTAGCTACTAAAATTAGGAGAGAGAAAAACGAGAACTGTGTCGAGTTCTCGTTTCATAGTATAAGTGGTTTTGGAATATATGTTGAGAATTTGATTTTAATGGTTTTAAGAGATTCTAGCTATGGTGAGTTTTTTTCTTTAGTTTTTAGTTTATTAATTTTATAAATGGTTTGTTTTAATGAATTATCTGGTTTACATTTAAATTTTGAGTAGAATTTCAATGGCTAGTTTATTTGAATAACCAGAGTTTTAAAATCAAGGATATGCATGTTTGACAATTTAAAACAATACTAAAAGAATATACACTATATTTTCCTAGCTAGGTAATAATGGTTGAGTTTAATGTTTAAGCAAATAGATCAACCTGTAGCCTAACATCTATTCCTAGGGATTATATAGAAAATAGTTTATGCTTTAATGCTCTGGCAACAAAAGGAAAAACCTAGCTGAAGCATACATACAATATACATATTTTTATTCAATATTATAAACCCTACTTTAATAAAATATGTAAAAACTGTAGAGAAGCTAAAAACCTCATACCTGTAATTTGTAGCTATTTAATGGCTAGAACATAAGCTTCAACACAATCATCAAACCACTCATGTGCTTCAGATCTTACTCTCAACACAAACATCAAATCACTTATGTACTTCAGAGCTTGCGCTCAACACAAACATCAAATCACTCATGTGCTCCAAATCTCTTGCTCAACACAAACATCAAATCACTCTTGTGCTCTAGATCTCGTGCTCAACACAACCTCTCATCAATCATGTGCTTCAGGGTCCACTCCCAACACATGCAATCACATATATGCTAAATAAAACATATGCATTGGTTTACGCCCAATATATCAAAAAAATGATCATACTTAGGTGCAGTGGGGTCTTATTCCCAATATACAAAATATAAACATCAAAGCATCATCACATGTGATGGCACTTATACCCATAAGTGTTAGGTCAAAATTCAGGATATTACATCCCTCCCCGCTTAGAACAACACGGTCCCTGGTGTTCTAGGGACTAGGAATGAAATCATGAAATAAGGTAAGGTAATCCTCTCTCATGGTGGATTCATTCTCCCAAGTAGTCTCATTGGCTTCAAAGTTCTTCCATTGCACTTTGAACTAGATTATGGTGTGCCTCCTGAGCTACACCTCTCTCTTCTCCAGTATATGAAGGGGTTCGGGTACAAACTCCCATTTAGGTTCCACGTGTAACAAGGACCAATCAAAAACATGTTTAGTATCATATACATATTTCTTCAATAAGGATGTGTGGAAAACATTATGAAACTTTGTATGAGCCGGTAAAGCTAATGCATACGCCACTGGCCCTTTCTTGGCTAGTATCTCAAAGGGTCCGCAAAATATTGGTGCCAAATTTTCGCACCTTCCCAATGTCAATGAGATTCTCTTTGCTTTTACTTTTAAGTAAACATGTTTGTCGATTTGATAATATTTATCTTTCCTTTTCTTATCTGCATAACTCTTCTGGTGGTATTTCACTTATTTAAGGTTCTATTGGACCTTGCTGACCAATTGTTCCAAGTATTTTAGTAAATCGGGCCCTAACATGAGTTGATCCACCGAGCTATCCCAAGTAACCGGTGTTCTACCCTTCTGACCATAGAGTACCTCGAAAGAACTCATCTTGGAGGAGGTTCAGTATCCATTTTTATACGCAAATTCTATGAGATGTAGACAATCCTCCCACTTGGTGGGGTTGTTCATAACATACATCCTAAGCATGTCTTATAAAATATGGTTTACCCATTCAGTCTTCCCATATGTCTGCAAGTGGTAAGCAGTACTAAAGTTTAACTGTATCTCTAATCTAGAGAATAAGGATCTCCAAAATTTCTGGTAAAATTAATGTCTCTATTTGAGATGATTTCCTTGGGTATCCCATACAATCTGAATATCTCTTTTAAGAATATGGAAGCAATGTGAACTTCCTTGTAGGTTGACTTTACTAGGATTAAGTGTGTCATTTTTGATAACTTTTCAACCACTACAAAGATAGAATAATTTTGGTTCTTTCTCTTCGGTAAACCTGTAATAAAATCCATACTAATGACCTCCCACTTCCATTCTGGAATGGGTAATGGTTGCAGCAATCTTGAAAGATGTTGGTGCTCATCTTTGACTAGCTGATATTATTGACATTTTGTGATAAGAAATGCTATGTCGGCCTTTAACTTAGGCCAGAAAAAGTGTTTGTTCACTGCAGATATCATCTTTTGATATATCAAATGCCTCAAGTAGGGTTTTTGACAAAATTCAATGAGGATGTTGGACCTGATGTCCCCTCCTTCT
The DNA here is from genome assembly GCA_001517045.1 of Pseudotsuga menziesii. NCBI lineage: Eukaryota > Viridiplantae > Streptophyta > Pinopsida > Pinales > Pinaceae > Pseudotsuga > Pseudotsuga menziesii. The sequence goes on from LPNX011176661.1 coordinate 53,791, forward strand.
AGGACCTACCATATTTGTTTGGACCACAATAGTCTGTTCTCGTCTACCTTATACTCTTTTTCTTATTGAAAAAAAATCCTCTTGGAGTTTATTGAGGATTTCAACATAGAAACAGTCAACTCTATTTGTCATTATAATCCTCTCATGCAAATCTGAATCGATTTGACTTAAAGTCACCTCATATAACATATGATCTCGTCAACTTAAAGCATCAGCAATTTTATTCTCCTTACCCTTTATATGCTTTAACTCAAAATGGTACTCGCTAAGGAAAGCCAACCATCTAGCCTTCCTAGAATTTAGATATGGTTAATCAAATAAATACTTTAGACTCATGTTGTCTGTCTTTAGAATAAATTTATTCCCCATGAGGTAGTGCCTCCACATATTCAAGGCATGGATAATGGATGCTAACTCAAGAGCATAAGTGGGATAATTTTGTTCGTGTTCCTTTCACTTCCATGATTCGTAACAGATCGTGCAATCATTCTACAAGAGGACTTCTCCATGTCTTTCCTTTCCCGCATCTGTGCAAACAACGAAATCCCCTTCAGGTCCGCAATTCGTAGTATCGGTGCACTCATCAAAAGTTGTTTAAGATTTCGAAAACTTTCCTCCCACTTGGTCTTCCATAAGAACTTGTTTTCCTTCTTTTGCAAATAATTCATGGAACAAGCAATCCTCAAAAAGTTCTCAATGAACTTTCGGTAGTAACTGGATAATGCCAAAAATGACCTAATGTTAGTGACACTGGTAGGGGTAGGCCAATCGTCTATGGCTTTAATATTTTTTGGGTCAATGGTTATCCACTCCTCGGAGATGATGTGACAAAGGTACTGTATCTGTGGTTTGTAAAAATCACATTTACTAAACTTAGCGTAAAGTTGGTGTTCCTGTAACACCTGTAGTACTATGCGGAGATGCTCCTCATGTTTCTCTTTAGTCTTAGAGTGGACCAGAATTTCGTCTATAAATACCAATACAAATTTATCTAGGTATTTACTGAATATATTGCTCATTATACACATAAAATTCGTGGGTGCATTGGTCAACCCAAATGGCATTACTACAAACTCGTAGTGGTCGTATCACGTATGAAAGGTTGTTTTATGAATATCTTCATCGTGGATCTGTACCTGATGGTAACTGGACTGCAAGTCGATCTTTGAGAAGATCTTGGCTCCTCCAACTTGATTGAACAAATCATCAATATTAGGGAGTGGATAACGGTTCTTGATGGTCATCTTGTTAAGCTGGTAGTAATCGTTGCACATCCGCATCATACCATCCTTCTTCTTTGAGAATAGTATAGGTTCTCCCCAAGGGGACACACTAGGTCGAATATAACCCTTTTCAATCAACTCCTGCAACTGCAAATTAAGCTCCACCAACTCTTGTGCACTCATGCGGTATGGGGATTTTGAAGCAAGAACTGTAGCTAGGGTTTTACCCCTAGCTTGTGCGAATGAGCACCTGCTAAGGAGAAGGGACTCCTTAGTAGCAGTTCAGTAAATGTAAATTAAAATGCTAAAACAGAAATATAAGTTACTCTAAACATGTGCATGAAACGGAAAAACAAGATATAAAGAATGGCTTTTGTATTAATGTTACCTCCAATGTGAAGGTTGGTGAAGCCCTTTGCAGTGATCCAAGAAGGTTGCTCCAAGCTCCAACTTGCTTCTTCTCTTTCTCCAATGGTGGAAATGGGCCAAAAGGGGTTCTCAAGGTGAAAATAGCTCAAGGGTGAGCTAGGGTTTCAAGAGCTACTTTGCCAGAGTAAGGGTGCTTATGATTGTGGATGTGAAATAAGGGGTCTCCATCACCTATTTATAGTTTTTCAGTGGTGGAGTGCTGACCCATGGTTTTGGAAACCATATGGTTTAGGGCAGCTGTATAGGGTTTTTTCCTCCTTTTCCTCATTATTTTATATTTTTTCTTCCCTTTTTAGGGGATTTTTGCTATTTTAGAGGAATTTTGGATATTTTTGGAGGAAAAAAGGGGTTTTTAAGGGAAATATGGTAGAAAAATGGACAAATGAGCCATGTAGTGGGGTAGATGAGGTAGTGAACACTTTTTGGGTGTTAACAGATTGCCCCCTGATGTGCGAGGGCAGGAGCTCATCGTATGGTTGATGGACATCATAAGTCATATATGGTGTTCCTGGGGTGTGGAGAAGAGAAGAAACAAACAAAAGCCCGGAACAATGATCCTGAACCAACTGTAAGAACTAAAAGTACATAACCTCAATAATGGATGAGGAATCATCTGATCATATGGACGAGGCGGGCATTCCCATGCTCGTATCAGGATATAACATAATAATAACAATGGGGTCCAAAATATGGGGACCTGACATATACATGGCCTCAAATATTGAATGAGGAAGAATCTTAATATATGGACGAGGCGGGCATTCCCATGCTCGTATCAGGATATAACATAATAATAACAATGGGGTCCAAAATATGGGGACCTGACATATACATGGCCTCAAATATTGAATGAGGAAGAATCTTAATATATGGACGAGGCGGCCATACCCATGCTCGTATCAAGATACATAAACATAACTGTGAGGCCCAAAAAGAGGGACCTGTAGGATACATAAAAAACCACTGTGTATATCATAAGGGTCTAGAAGGGAAACAAATCTAGGACATACTACTGGGCTGACCATGTCTGAGCTGAAAAACTGATGCCAGCAGTGCTACTGAATGTGGTACCAAAGGAACTGATGAGCTGCTATATCATAGTGACAAGGGTCATACTCGCAATGGTACACTGAACTGGAACTGAACTGGGTACTCAAGGAAGCATGGAACTGAAGGGCTTCCGAATACAATCGCCAACGCAGCCCGGACATCCACGGGAACATATAACTGGGAATTCCAAAGTGACTCACCATTGTGCTAGAGTCGGGGGAAATCCGAGGTCTTCGACAAATAATGAAAGGGATATAAATCCTGCGTGATTATCAATGATGCGATCAAGGTGCTGAAGTCGAGCATGTGAGAAACAACCATTCGGAGAGGCAATGATGACTCCTCCCAAAATTGTCTGTAGGCACTCACCACAGATGGTGATGGGTCCAAGGCGCAGGGGCCTCTTAGTCTATCCTCTGGAACAGAGGGGCTGTCGTCAACAGAGGGAGACCTGCAACTATCAAGGCAATGATGTTTCCTTGACAGGAGCGTGAGGTGAAAAACCAAAATGTGATAGTACTAATGGCAAGATTGATAAACCAGGGGGAATAACTGGGCAAGTAGAGTGGGGGACTCAAACTTCCTTTGTTCAGAGTATGGTAGCGGGGATGATCGGGCAGCATATGAAACTGACTGGTGGTAAGGGGATCATAGCTGTATTGGATCTGGGAGGGTGACTGGGCTAAGGGAGATTCAAGTTGTGGTAAAATGGCAGGAGACTGCAGAATACTCTGAACAAAGGCAGCCTAATTGGGGGTGCTGCCAAGAGGATCGATCATAGCGCCAAGAGGCATGGGGGGACTTCTTCATGGGTTAGGGAACTAGAAGAAGTGTGTATATAAAATGGTACTGTCGTGTGGATTTATACGAGCCCAGGATAGTTCATGCTCAATGTTGCTTTCAATTTTAAGGAGTCTGAAAGCAATAAGAAGACTCAGAAGTAATGGAATGGTACTGTCGTGTGGATTTTACGAGCCCAAGACAGTTCAAGATCATGGTTGCTTTCAATTTTAAGGAGTCTGAAAGCAATAAGAAGACTCTGAAGTAATGGAATGGTACTGTCGTGTGGATTTTACGAGCCCAGGATAGTTCATGCTCGTGGTTGCTTTCAATTTTAGAGAGTCTGAAAGCGATAAGAAGACTCCAGGGGGGTTGCTTTTTCGTGTGTTAGTATCCAAGGCCCGAAGAAGCATAAAAGGATGCAATGAAGAACTCTTCTAGCCGGTGTGGCTAGAGTATTCCTTTTTCGTAATTAGTCTACCACGTCCGGAAAAGGGTTAAACTTATACCAGATAGACGCCCTTTCAGGTACTTTAACGAGCATGAAAGGAAGCAAGATTGCTCGGCGATATTTTCATTGTTTTAGGAGTCAAAAAAGAGCTTAACAGAAACTCCCTAAGTGCCTTTTTCGTATAGGACTTGTCCATCCCCAAAAAGGGATAAAATTATACCAAACAAAAGGAATGGCCAGGCAAGGAGGAAGTGTTCAATCAAGGAGCATTTATGATGACCAGGAACGAGGGTGAGGGGGAACACTGGTGGGCCTCCTTGTGGGGTGAATGAATGGTGGAAAAATAACGAAACATTGGCAGTATGACAGGAGTGGATGGCTCATGTAAAAAGTGTGGAACAATCTGATGGCGGCCGATGTGGCACGCAAATCGAGGCAGCAAGATGTCGGGACACAATGTTGAAATTGTACCAAGTGAGAGCGAGAAATGATCTCAAGCATCATCACGAGCTCAGAAAAATGAATCCGTCGATATAAAAAGTGTGAAAAACGGAGAACAACCGAAGTGGCACGCAAACCGAGGCGACTAGCGGTGTCTAAAAAATGGGCAAAAAATGACGTAGAAAAAATAATGCAACGACGTGACCATCGTGACAGTCTCGTCGTGCTGATTCCATTGGTGGAAACGGTTCGGAAAACAGACTCCGTATGGGTTCAGAATGGCCAAAACAAGAAAAAAGTCAACGGACTCTAAATAGTAAGTGGGCCCAACATGATAGGCAAAGGTGCCCCATGGGGTAGTAAAGGCAGTTTTGTACTGGTCTTCCTTTCGGATTTGGATCTGATTATATTCGAAAAAACCGTCCATGAACGAGAGGAATTCATGCCCCGCACATGCATCGATGAGCTGGTCAATAAATGGCATGGGGAAATTGTCTTTGGGACAGGCGCGGTTTAAATCTCGAAAGTCAGTGCATACTCTAATGGTTCCTTTTTTTTGTTAATGGGAACAGGTTTTGAAACCCAGGTGGTATAGGCAATAGGATAAATGAATCCTGACTCGCGAAGTTTCTCAATCTCTGCTTTGACAGCTGGGAGTTTTGAGGGATGAATGGGACGCTGTTTCTGACGAACGGGGGGTACATCAGGCCATGTGTCAATGTGGTGCTCTATAATGGCAGGGACAAGACTGGGCATTTCGGTATAGGACCAGGCAAAGACATCACGAAAATCTCTGAAGAGTTTTTTGTATTCCTCAATCTCTTGCTCACTGCAAGAGGCTCCTAAAGTGATGAGTTCGGGGGTGCTTCCTGGGGCAGTGATATCAATTTGGATGACAGGTGAGATGTTCACCATGTTACCCTCCTCGAAGGCGTCAGGAGCAGGAATAGGGTCCTTGAACCAGTCGACCTTGGGGGGAAGGAATTCTTTGGATTCAACTGCAAATTGGGTAGCAGTGTTAGAGGAGGATTCATCTGGGAGGAAGTAGGAACGATGGTGCATGTCATCCCAGGGATACTCCGGGGCAGTGAGAGCCTCGAGGATTTCCTCATTAGTACGGAAATTTTGTGTCGTCAAATCGGTTGATGAGGGAGTAGTGGCGGAAGAGATCATATAAATGGTATTATCCTCTCCGGAAGGGGAAGAGACTAGGGGGTGGATCTCCTCAATGGTGGGTGGTGCCGTCTCAAGATTCAGATTGTTCATCTCATAGAGAGCTTCTCTATAATCGGGGAGATCGGGACAGTGAACGGTGTAATGCCCGTAAACACCGCATATGGCACAGGGGTGGTTAGTGTGCAGGGATTTGTCGCGGGGCTTAGGGGTTGGATCAAGTTGCACAACCGGCATATTGGGGTCGTCGTCAAGCATTTTCATTTGTTCTTGTACTGCCGATAACTGAGGACATTGGTGAGTCGCATGGCCCAACTCGCCGCACAGCGAGCATTTGGGAGGAGCACGAAACACAGGGGTTTTTTTACTGTCTTGGGAGGTGGGATAGCAGAGTAAGTTTGGGGGCCTCTGCCCCCAGTTGGTTTGGTAAGAGGAGGGGGGGGGGGG
>LPNX011176662.1:10246-41153 GCA_001517045.1 Pseudotsuga menziesii
GTGGTATAGTCTTGCAAAACTCAAGTAATTGAAATGGTGAAAGAGTTACTAGAGACCAAGGTCTTCAACCAAAACATATGATATGTATGTGTTTTTACCATGTGAATAAATAAGTTGAAAAAAACATGGTGAACACCGATTTATTACCACTCGTTGATCTATATTCTTAACAAATGCAAGAAAACACATTGATTATCATTATGTGAATCAAGGTGCTAGTACATTATAGCAAGTTTAATTAAGGGAGTTGTCACCAAACACTTGTACAAATTATCAATTAGGGGACATTGATGATTTTGCACTTTCAATAGAGAGAATATTTACATTGATGAATACATTGCCTAACGTAGTAAAAGGTATCTAAATATATTTCCCATAAAAAAATAGTTGACATTGTTGGGAAGATATTTGTTGGAAGGGAGGCATTATCCCCCATCAACCAACATTAAGAAGTATCATGGACTTATTTGTTTTATAAATGAATTGGAAAATTATCTATAGGGATATACAAACAAGTATTATTCTCTCATGCACTAGGTGTTAATAACACACAACACAGGCCCTTTGAGCAACAATTGATTATGAAATTCATTGACAAAGGAGAGGACCTCCACAAATGATGAAAATGTAATCGTTTTCTAAATGTTGCATATCACACTTGCGATATATCGCATATGCGTATTGGAAATTTACATATCGCATATGCGATATATCGCATATGCGTTTTGTAATGTTACATATCGCATATGCGATATTTAACATTAAAAAACGTGAATGCGATATATCGGATATGCGATATAGATTTCCACGAACCTTAGCCTTCTGTTTGGGCTCGGGTTATTCCGAGCGTACCATCAATAATGCATATGCGTTCTTGATTTACACTTCGGAAGTGCGTTTCTGATTTCCTAAGTGGCACCAAAAAGTGGAACCAACTTCGTGCGAGCGCCCATTAACTATATTTTTCACATTTTCCATCAACTTCTCCTCTAAATTAAGTAAATCAGTTGTATTCATAGAACCTTTCACACGTTCCATCAACTTCTCCTCTAAATTAACTAAATCAATTTTTTCACAAACCCTTTAATCATGTCTTCTAACTAGGACACTCAAAAAGATAGGTCTTCCATTTCATCGTACGCCAGGGATGGATAATCTAGCGACTTGACTGAAGTGTGATTTTTTACACTTAATTTAATCGCATTTTGAAAAGTATAAACATATATAACACCCTAGGGTTCACCATAAATAAATCTGTCTACTCAAAGCTATTCAAATTAAAAATGGAGTACCTTTTTTCAAACCTTGCTTGGAAGATTGTTTTATGGATGATTTGGAACCAAGTTAAACTTGGAATTTTGGCTCCTCTAGGTCTGAATTTTTTTTTGTAGCTTGATGTCTCCTCTTTCCAGTTTTGTAGGTATAACCTAATTTTGATGTTCCAATAAAAAGTTATTGCCAATCTCCCAACACTTCTTAATTTTGATCCTTTTAGAAGATCGAACTTGTATGGTCTTCCACATGTCCAATATTTATAATATGAGGCTAAAAATATAGCATGGATACTTTGGTATGTATTCTTTCTAATGCAATGGGTCTAACTCAATTTGGATCATGCATTCCACATATATGACCTTTTCCACATAACACTTATTTTAGACTAGTTAAAAACCCTAGATTCCAAGGCAAATATCTTTGAACCTGTAATGTCTAAAGATCCAAAAATTGAACCACATATAGTTTTGTTGAAATATTGTAACTTCAAAGGATATTATAAATGTATGTTACCGATGTAACCTAAGGGAGATGTTATTATTCCTCCGACGGGGTGTTACTATTGTATTTGGTCATCAGAGAGTAATGAGATAAAGCCTCCATTGTAAGTCGGGTCATTAGTACCCTAATGAATACTATAAAGCATTGTTTTGAGTCTTCCTAGGTGAAGTCATCCCAGACACTTTAGTGGGGCCAACTTGTTTAGGGTAAAAGTCAGTTGGCTCAATGTGTATAAAGAGGAGAGCTGCGATTCTTATTTGAACACAAACTCACTCACTTGAGTAGCGCATAGGAGAGAGAGAGAGACGTAACAACAAGGAGGAGAATACCTATTTTTGGGTTATATATTATACATCTTATCCAGCGGAAGTTTTGGTTGGGTTTTCTTCCCCTTGAGGGTTTCCCACGATAAATATTGTGTCGATCTTGTGATTGTGTTTCCTTCAGTGATTATGGATATGCTGCTGCTGTGAATTTGAATTGAACACTAATGATATCTAGTCTAGCATATGAAATATTAACATGGTATCAGAGCTAACATGAATAGGACAACTTTCACAAGGTGAAACTCTCTCTCCTCCCTCTCCGAAAGAAATTAGGGTTTCTACAATTTTTGGAGTTTGGAATATTTGCTTGCATAGAAAGTTGTGCCTACCTAGAGAACATCTATTGAGCCTATGATCGATGTTTTTTGGGTGGTTGAATCTTTAGGAAATCCAAACCCTAGTTTGGCCCAGAACCAGAAAACTGCAAAAAACCAGAACCAGAAATTCTGCAGAGCTGCAACCTTGCAAGTAGGATTTGAAGGGTGAAGCTTTGGGATCTCCATAAATTAGTTGGACCAACCAACTCGCCTCAATCAAGTGCATCTCATGGTAAGTTCAACTTTCTGTATTGAGAAATTTCATTTTTTAGTGACCTACTGGACAAGATGCCCCCAAGCACTAAGCTTGAGGACAAATTGGAAGGCATAGAAAACTTCCTAGATTGGAAGTATATGATTGGTATCATTCTGAAAGATAATGGCCTTGAGAAGTCCATCAAGGATGAGATTGCATAACCTAAAGAAGATGAAGCTAAGGAGAAGCATTAACAAGACCTAATCAAGGCAATGAGGATTATTGTTAATTCTAATAAGGATCACTTGATCCCTCAAGTGTCATCTAAGAAGACACCTAAGAAGGTGTATGATGCAATTTCCAGAATGTATGATGGAAGGAACATCAACAAAAAGATGAATCTAAGAGCTTAACTGAAGGCAACCAAGTTGAGAAAAGGAGAATCTATTCAAGATTACTTCACAAGGGTCTCCCTATTGGAGACACCCTTGATGAGGATGAACTAGTTATGACTGCTCTCAACGATCTCACTAGACCTTGGGACTCATTCATACAGACTCTCTATGCCAGAAAAGAAAGTATGAAGTTTGACATAGTATGGGAAGATTGCATACAAGAAGAAGCTAGAGTAGCAAACATAGAAGCTCTACTCGGAGAAGATGATCAAGCTCTAGCCACCCATACTAAAGTAAGAAAACAATAAAAATTCAATAAGAGTAAGTATAAGCCTTCAAAGAGGAAGTTTCAGAAGAAAAATAAGGATTACTCAAAGTATCAATGCTACAATTGTCATAAGATAGGACACCTTGCTAGAGAGTGTCCTTCACCAAAGAAGAACAACAACAAAAAGAGACATCATCCTCATCTAGTTGAAGATGAAGATTAAGAAGAAGAAAGACCTCGAAAGAGACTAACTAGAACTCTTTGGGTCTATAACACTTGGAGAAGATACATTGATTATTGATAGTGGTGCCTCAAAGCACATGATAGGGAAGAAGCAAACTCTGTCAACACTTGAAGAAAGAACTCTCCTCAGAAAGTATCATTAGGAGATGACTATCAATATCCCATCAAAGGTATTGGTGAATCAAATTACAAGCTTGCCGCTGGGACTTCCATGAAGATTGTAATGTCCTCTTCTGCTTAGGCATTGAGGACCAACCTGCTAACCTATGTGATTCCTATAGGTTCGAGTGGGTATTGATAGTCAAGGAATCAGTCGAAGACCGATGCCATATATAGAAGATCTAGGGCATCAATATTATATCACCATTGGATCGAAGAGGGCCACTAGAGCCAAAGGCCACCTACATGCATGACATCCTGTCATTATTTAATGATGCATGCACCCTATTAAGTCTCCATGTGCATGCATGCAATTCCACTGCAAATTAGAAGAAAAAGTGACCTAATTAGGTCAAAAGTTAGGGTTTCCGCAGTTGAGAGTTATAAAAGAAAGATAAAGTGAATGGAGAAGTCACTTATGCGATAATTGATTTGTGGAGTCGAATTGGAGAGCTCAGCGAGCTAAGTTGGGGTTGCACGCATGCTCAGCTAACTGGTGTATTTCGGCGGCGAAATCTATCTACCCTAGTTCATCATCAAGTTGGATCATCCAGGTTCAGCACTAGTTCATCATCTGGTTACATTCAGTTGTTATTCTGGGAGGTTGATTATTCATCCAGCCAGAGGGTTTCACCATCACACCGTGTCATTGTGATTAGAGACAAAGCAATTTGTTTTCCTACCTACAGGGTTCAGAACTTTTGCATGCTGCTTCCATCATCATCAGAGGGGTATTATAACCCTAGTGCACATCATTCGGGCTTCCAGCAGTAGCTTTTTTATTATTCTGGAGCTTATATAGTTTGAGAGGAGGGCGCATTCACCTATGGAGGACGATTTGGTGTATCTCCTTATTCCTCCAGAAGAATCCTTGCATGCTGGGACCAGTCTCTTCACCATCAACTGATCTATATACTAGTATGTACATGCATTGATTTCTCCTATTTTATAGCATCTCAATATTTTTCTAGGGCACATATTTGCATGCAACTGCATGCATGCAAAGTTAGGGGTTTGCTTTCCTATTTGATTAAGGAGTAAGTCTATCAGCCATCTATAGTATACACATAAACAAGAAAATATCATTTTGGGATAATACAGTGGTATCAGATCTATTTTCCTTGCCAGCTGTGGGCATGCAAAAATTATAAATGAATCTAGGAGACCCATACAACATTACTCGCAGGAGACAGAGGTATAGAGACAAAGAAGAGGCCCTTAGAGGACATAGATTTGGGGAACAGAGAGTATCAGTTTGAAAAAGGCAAAGAAACAATGGCCAATGATGATAAAATAGCTTTCAATAGTCTCATATCAGCCATAAAATAACTCTACACTAGGCAAAAGGAAATGATGAGCACCTTCAGGCAAATGACTGAGAAGAATGGGCCCACCCCACACAGTCCCTTATTTCCCAACAATGATAGGGTATCCAACAGAAGTAGTAGGGAGCACTTACATACCAACATGCAGAGCCATCCCCATATATACAAGCCTTTCCGACCTACCATGCCTCAATTCTTAGATAGTCCAGCTGCAGTGCCTCTAGCACAAGTAGAACCAGAAGAACCCATGAGTGCCTATCTAAGAGAATATAGGGATTTAGGAGAGGACTTCCATTCAGCCATGACCTTCATTGACTTCTGCCACTTTAAAAGTAAGAACAAACCCAAAGCTTACAATAGGCCATTCACCCATAACTATGAGTTACAGCGCACCGTAGGGAAACTGACTATCCCTACCTTTGAGGGCACCCGAGGTGGCCCAGCTAGGAATTGGGTGCAGAAGTTGGATACATACTTCCAGCTCAACCCCATGATTGAGACAGATGCCATTAAATTAGCTACTTTGCATTTGGACGGAGAAGAACATGAGTGGTGGTACCACGGGTTAGTGACACTAGGTCACAACACCATCACCTCATACATAAATTTTACACAGAGGCTCATTGAACGGTTTGATCGGAAGGATCCAGAGGTACACTTTAGGGAGTTGGCATAGCTCAAGCAGACAGGGAGTGCAAATGCTTTTATTTCTAAGTTTCAGAGGATAGCAGTCATGGTCACAGATATATCAGAGAGTAGGTTGATTATGTTGTTCACTGAGGCTCTCACTGAACCCTTATGGGGATGGGTCAAGTCTTATAGGCCCACCACCCTAGCAGATGCCATTAGACGGACTAGAGACTTGTAGGATGCAGTGCCCAAAAATAGGTTTCCTCCCAAGACCAATGTTCCTATTAAAGACGAAGAAAGGAAACCATGGCCCAAGAAAGAATGGATGGACAATGATACCTGACAGGACCTTAGAAGAAAAAAGTTATGTTTCACTTGCCATGAACCATGGATACCAGGTCACAGATGTTCAGGAAAAGGAAAGGCCTACTACATAGAGGGTATTCCGACAGTGAGGAGGATGAGGATTACCAGGATCAGGAGCAGGGAGAGACAATAGAGATAGTTGCTAAGGGACAGACCTCAGGAGGTACCATTGCTACCATGACAGGGGTTCCTAGATTCCACACTCTTCAGATCAGAGGTATCGTATAGGGCCACAGACTGGGAGTACTGATAGATGGTGGGGCATCCCACAACTTTATTGATGCTACATGGGTTAAAAAGAGAGACATTCAGACTGAGAGCTTTGATGGGTTTTCGGTAGCAGCAGTAAGGCACACCATGGAGTGTAGTCAGAGGCTTCCTAAATTAAAGGTAATGCTTGGGAATTATATAGTGATAGAGACATTCTATGTGGTAGATATACCCGACATGAATGTGGTACTAGGAGTTTAGTGGTTGTATTCCATAGGGAATTATTCCACAAATTACCAGACCATGGAGATGGAGTTTACAGGAGCAGAAGGACAGAAGGTGGTATTGAGAGGGATGAATACCTATCCTCCCACAACAGTGACATCACATAGGATGGAGGCAATACTCCGGCAGGGAGATATTGAATGGGTTGCAAAGTGTATGGTTACAGGAAACCACCAGATGAGGCCACACAACATCCAGCAGATATAGAGGCCTTACTACAGAAGCACAAGGTAGTATTCAGAGACCTTCCAGCAGGTCGACCTCCAGATAGGGGATTTGAGCACATTATTGAGTTAGAGGAGGGGACCCATGCAATTATCACCACTCCTTACAGATATCCGAAGAGGTATAAAGATGAGATCGAGAGTACAATCAAGTAACTACTCAAGCTGGGATACATCAAACCTAGCTCCAATCCCTTTGCATCTTTAGTAGTGCTAGTGAAGAAAAAGGATGGAACCTTACGCATCTGCATTGATTACAGGGCACTCAATAAGAAAACCATAAAGAACAGGTATCCCATCCCTAGGATTGATGAGTTAATGGATGAACTACAGGGGGCAAAGTACTTTTCCAAAATTGATCTCCGCTCAGGGTACCATCAGATTCGGGTCAGGGAACAGGATGTTCCAAAGACCGCTTTTCGTTGCCACTATGGACATTATGAGTTTCTAGTGATGCCATTTGGGCTCACTAATGCACCAACTACTTTCCAATCATGCATGAACTATATCTTCCAGACACAGTTGCGTAAATATATTATGGTATTCTTCGACGACATATTGATATATAGTCGGACTTGGGAAGAACATTCGACACATCTTGATGAAGTACTTGGTATTCTACAGGAGCAGTCACTATATGCCAAAATGTCCAAGTGTGAGTTCGACATACAGGAGATGTTGTATTTAGGACATGTGATAGGAGCCAACAGGGTCCAGGTGCACTTAGAGAAGATTCGGGCAATTTTGGATTGGCCTACACCTAAAAATGTGATAGAACTGAGGGGATTTTTGGGTCTTTGCACCTACTACAGGAGGTATGTCAGTGGATTCTCATAGATGACCACACCCCTCACAGATCTTACCAAGAAGGGAGCATTTAGTTGGTCGGAGACAGCACAACAAACATTCGAGAAAATGAAGGAGGTAATGAGTTCATGCCAGTATTAGCTTTAACAGACTTTTCTCAATCCTTTGTGTTAGAATGTGATGCTTCAGGAGAGGGAATTGGGGCAGTTTTGATGCAGAACAACCACCCCATTGCATTTGAGAGCAGGAAGCTCAAAGACTATGAGCACCACTATTCGATATATGACAAAGAGATGTTAGCTATCCTCCATGCGCTAACCAAGTTCAAGCAGTACTTAGTAGGTTCCAGGTTCAAGGTTAAGATAGATCACAACAGCCTGAAATACTTCCTAGAGCAGAAAGAGCTAAATGAGAGACAACAGAAATGGGTAAGTAAAATTCAGGCTTATGACTTCGAGATTGAGTACGTAAAGGGGAAGAGCAATGTAGTGGCCAATGCACTTTCTAGACGACCAGCTACTTTATCCCTTATGAGCATCTCATCAGATTGGAGGTCTCATCTTTTGGTTGAGTACTCCAAAGATAAGTTTGCTTGCGAGCTATTGGATGGACAGATTCAGGATGATAGGTACAAGGTCATTGATGATATCATATACTACAAAAACATAATCTTCTTGGTTCCAGAGTCTCCCCTCAAGAAGAAAATCTTACAGGCATCGCATGATTCACCATTAGCAGGGCATCAAGGGTTTCTCAAGACCTACAGACATATTAGAGAAAGGTTCTCATGGAAGGGCCTCAAGAAAGATGTGATACAGCATGTGAGGGAGTGCAACTTGTGCCAACAAAACAAAACAAAGCACATTCCCTCAGCTGGTTTACTACATCCCTTACCTATTCCCGAGCAGAAATGGAAGAGCATTTCTATGGACTTCATTACTGGGCTGCCCAAGGTCCAAGGCAGAGACTGCTGGTATGTAGTAGTGGACAGATTGACTAAGTTTGCTCACTTCTTTGCCATATCATCAGATTGTTTAGCAGCACAGGTAGCATAACTATTTTTCAAAGAGGTATTTAGACTCCATGGGTTACCCAAGACCATTGTCAGTGACAGGGACAGCAAATTCATAGGAGCCTTTTGGCAAGAGCTTTTCCGGTTAGTGGGGACCAAATTAGCCATGAGCACAAGTTATCATCCGCAAAGTGACAGGCAGACAGAGATTGTTAATAAATGGATTGAGGGATACTTGATAAATTACGTATCAGGTTAGCAGAGGACATGGATCAAATGGTTACACTTGGGTGAACATTGTTACAACACCACCTACCATATGACCATTAGGATGACCCCTTTCCAAGCCCTGTATGGGTATGATGCTTCCACTTTTGCAAACCGGATATTTGGTGATACTAGGGCCCCCAAGGCCAAGGAGTGGATTTAGGAGGGTCAAGATATCCTCAAGATACTTAGGGAGAACATACAGGCTACTCGGAATCAACCGTAAGATATATGTAGATAGGCACAGAGTTAAGCACAGTTTTGAGGTGGGAGACTTCGTTTATTTACGCCTCTAGCCTTACCGACAGTCATCTCTTAAAAAGAAAGGAGTAGAAAAACTCCAACCTCGTTTCTATGGTCCATACAAGATAATTCGGAAGGTCAGAGAGGTAGCATATGAGCTAGAACTACCCCCAGAGAGCAAGATTCACAACGTATTTCATGTCTCCAATCTCAAGAAGGTGGTTGATCAAGTGATTGTTACATCTTCCGAGCTACCTCCCCTTGATGATGAGGGGCAATTGGTTCTAATTTCGAAGCGCATCCTAGAGGTGCGAGAGCGGAAACTAAGGAACTGAATCATCAGAGATTACCTGGTTCAGTGGAAAGATCTACCTATAGAGGAGGCTATTGGGAGACAAAACAGGTATTACAGCACCCAGCTTTACAGTTGTTTGATGATAAGCAAATTCGAACGAGGAGGACTGTAATGCCCTCTTCTTCTTAGGCATTGAGGACCAACCCACTAACCTATGTGATTCCTATAGGTTCGAGCGGCTACTGACAGTTAGGGAATCAGTCGAAGACTGATGCCATATATAGAAGATCTAGGGCATCAATATTATATCACCATTGGGTCGAAGAGAACCACTAGAGCCAAAGGCCACCTGCATGCATAACATCCGGGCATTGTTTAATGATGCATGCACCCGATTAAGTCTCCATGCGCATGCATGCAAGTCAACTGCAAATTAGAAGATAAAGTGACCTAATTTGGTCAAAAGTTAGGGTTTTCAAAGTTGAGAGTTATAAAAGAAAGACAAAGTGAATGGAGAAGTCACTTATGTGATAATTGATTTGTGGAGTCGAATTGGAGAGCTCTGTGAGCTAAGTTGGGGTTGAGCGCATGCTTAGCTAACTGGTGTATTTCAGCAAAGAAATCTATCTGCCCTAGTTCATCATCAGGTTGGATCATCCAGGTTCAGCACTAGTTCATCATCAGGTTACATTCAGTAGTTTTTTCGGGAGGTTGATTATTCATCTAGCCAGAGGATTTCACCGTCACACCATGTCACCGTGATTAGAGACAAAGCAATTCGTTTTCCTACCTATATGGTTCAGAACTTCTGCATGCTGCTTCCATCATCATCAGAGGGGTATTATAACCCTAGTGCACATCATCCGGGCTTCCAACAGCAGCTTATTTATTATTCTAGAGCTTATATAGTTTGAGAGGAGGGCACATTCACCTGTGGAGGATGATTTGGTGTATCTCCTTATTCCTCCGGAAAAATCCTTGCATGCTGGGACCAGTCTCTTCACCATCAGTTGATCTATATACTGGTATGTACATGCATTGATTTCTCCTATTTTATAGCATCTCAGTATTTTTCTAGGGCACATATTTGCATGCAACTGCATGCATGCAAAGTTCGGGGTTTGCTTTCCTATTTGATTAAGGAGTAAGTCTATTAGCCATCTACAGTATACACATAAATAGGAAAATATCAGTTTGGGATAATACAAAAATTAAGGAAGTACTGTGTGTACCAGGTTTGAAAAATAACTTACTTTCCATCTCTGCTCTAGATAAGAAAGGATATAGAGTTGCTTTTATAGATGGAGAGGTACTTATGTGGTCCAAAGGAAAGACACTTGAAGGTGTTGTGGTCATCGGAGAAGAAGAAGGAGGATTGTACAAGCTCAAAGGACATTGAGAGACAACCCTTGTCCATGAGACTACCAACTCAATTGAATTGTGGCATAGGAGACTTGCTCATATCAACTACAAAGCATTGCCCTATGTGAGCAAGGTGGTAACGGGGTTATTAGATCTGAAGATCAATCAGATAATGGTGAAGAACACACTTCAAAGGAATTTCAAGAATTATGTAAGGAGGCAGGAATCAAGAGGGAACTAACCACTCCCTATAATCCCCAACATAATGGTGTTACAGAAAGAAAGAATAGAACTATTATGGAAGCAATGAAGACCATGCTTCATGACCAAGACCTCCTTATGCACCTATGAGCTAAAGCAACAAGAACAATCATATATGTGCAGAATAGATTATCTCATAGTGCTCCTGGATTCAAGACTCCTGAAGAGATGTATACAGAAAAGAAACCTGAAGTGAGCCATCTCAAGATATTTGGATGACCAGTATATGTACATATTCCGAAAGAGAAGAGAACCAAATTGGATCCTTCTGGAAAGAAGGGAATATTTGCTGGATATTGTGAAGTCCCCAGATCCTTTAGGGTATACATCTCAGGATTCCATCATATCGAGATTAGTAGGGATGTAACATTTGATGAAGATACAACTCTTAAGAAATCTAGAAGGTTTCATATTGAATAAGTACACAAAGAGGATGTACCTCCTAGAACGGTAGAAGTTGAACCCTCTCCTGAAATAGTAGCATCTAAAGATCATGACATGCTAGAACCTCAGGAACCCCCTACTATGGATATCTCTCGAAAGAGAAAACCTGCTTGGGTAAGAGAAATCATACACGAATCAGAAATATATGGAGCTCCAGAAGGCTCCACAAGAACCAACAAAAGATCAAAGCCATACTCCAGTTATGTAGCTTTGATGTGTGACCTTGTAGATCAAGAACCCCCCATCTATGAGGAAGTTGCACAGAAGAAAGAATGGGTTGAAGCAATGACAGAAGAATACCAGTCAATAATGAAGAATGGTGTTTGGGATATAGTTCCCAAACAAGAAAACAAAAGTGTGGTATCTTCGAAATGGATCTACAAGATAAAACATGCTGTTGATGGAAGTATTGAAAAGTACAAAGCAAGATTGGTGTCCAGAGGATCCTCTCATAAAGAGGGGATCGATTATGAAGAGACATTTTCTCCAGTAGCAAGGCACACATCCATAAGAACCATCATGGCACTTGCTTCCATGATGAAATGGGACTTACACCAGATGGATGTAAAGACAACCTTCCTCAATGGTGTGATTGAGGAAGAGGTTTACATAGAACAACCACAAGGATTTGAAGTCGGAGACAAAGTGACTCATGTATGCAAGTTGAAAAAGGCTCTGTATGGACTGAAGCAAGCTCTTATAGCTTGGTTTGGTAGGATAGATAGCTTCTTGAAAAACTTGGGCTTTACCAAGAGTAAAGTCAATCCTAACCTTTACATGAAGATTATGGATGATGAACCAATCATACTATTAACTATATGTGGATGGTATATTTCTGACTGGAAATGAGAAATAGATCACAGATTTCAAGAAGAAGCTAGCTGAAGAATTCGAGATGAAAGATCTTGGATTGATGCATTATTTCGTAGGGCTGGAAGTGTGGCAGAGCTCAAAAGGAATATTTATGAATCAGAGAAAGTATGCAGTATAAATCTTGAAAAGATTTGATATGTTGGATTGTAAATCCATGGCCACACCCATGGACACCAACCTAAAGCTGTTGTCTAATGAGACATTAGAATTAGTGGACATGACTCAGTACAGACAAATTATTGGGTCATTAATGTATCTAACAAACACAAGGCCATATGTATGCTTTCATGTGAACACCTTGACTTAGTATATAGTTAAACCTAGACAGGTTCACCTGATAGTTGCAAAGCATGTAATGAGGTACCTAAAAGGTATGATAGATTTGGGACTTTATTATGGGAGAGATCACGACTACAAATTATATGGATATACAGATTCAGATTGGGCAGGAAGTGTCACAGATAGGAAGAGCACCTCATGTGGATATTATTGTCTGGGATTTGCCATGATCTCATGGTTTAGTAAGAAACAATCCACTGTTGCTCTCAACATAGCTGAAGCATAATACATTGCAGCTTGCCCTGCTTGTTATGAAGCGATATGGCTTCAAAAGATGATGTCAGGATTATTTGACATGGATTTGGACACCACAGTGATTCTTTTTGACAACTAGAGTTGTATAAAGATGACAAAGAACCCAGTGTTCCATGACAAATCGAAGCACATAGAAATCCAATATTTTTATATAAGGGATATGGTACAAAAGGGAGCTATAAAGCTCCAATATGTGAGTACCGATGAGCAAGTTGCTAATGTACTGACCAATCCTCTATCTCGAGTAAAGTTTGAATATTTTTGTGACAAGCTTGGTGTAGTTCGAAAAGACTTTCCTCGCAAGGAGGAACAATGATGGGACTACAGATGATGAAGATATGGACCTTCTTTGAAAAGGAATATCGGGTTGAAGACATGAACCCTCCTCAAACAAAGGGGGAGCAGGTTGATAATATGGAACTTCCCAATAAAGGGGGATTAATGATGAGACTAACATCGATGATAGATGACAAGGTCCAACATTCACATATGGATGATAATATCCTCTCTTGAGGATGGAAGGTATAACACTATGTTCATGAGAGTGGTCCTTACTAAGGATGGCCCTGCAAATGTTACTCTCGCAAGGAGAGTACCCACATTCATTTGTGGACACCGTAGAATAACACTTGCTCAGGAGTTGTCCTAACCTTAGTGGTAAGGATGCTCTACGATAGGACTGAAATTTTGTATGCAGTCGAGATATGCTTTGCAAACAATACTCTTGTATGGAGAGTATGCCTACATTCATATGTAGATGAAATAGAATAACACTCGCTTAGGAGTGGTCCTAACCTTAGTGGTATGGATTCTCTATTATGAGTCCTCACGAACGTCGCAGTATAACACTCACTTAAGAGTGGTCCTAACCTCACTGGTAAGGATGTTCTACGATGAGGGGCGACATTTTGTATGTGGTCAAGATCTGCTCTGCAGACAATACTCTTGCTTGGAAGAGTATACCTACACGTAAGTGTAGATACCATAGTATAACACTTGCTTAGGAGTGGTCCTAACCTTAGTGGTATGGATGGTCTACGATGAGTCCTCACAGACGATTAGGCCTGCATCTAGGTGCGGTTGAGATCTACATTCATTTGTAGATGATTTAGGTGATCGATATTATGGATAAGGCTGATGGAGGATTGCATCGTGCTTGGACTTACGTCCTAAAGTGATAGGGATTGATCATCCTGCAAAGAGATCATGTGTATTGCAGGTAGCGTGGCGACAAAAGATCAAGTAGATCGAAGTGCGGTTGTAAAGGATTAAGAAGATCAAAGTGCTACTATAAAGGATCAAAATGATCGAAGTGTTGTTGCTACGAAGGATAAAGAAGATTAGAGTACTGCTACAAAAGATCAAAGATCGAAGTGATGTTACAAAGGATTGAGAAGATCGAAAGTGCTGCAAAGGATCGAAGATCGAAATATTGCCACAAAGGATCAGAAGATCGAAGTGCTACTACAAAGGATCGGAATATCGAAGTGTTGTTGTGCAAAGGATCAAGTGATAATGTGATGCAAAAGATTGAGACATTGAAGAGTAATTGTTCCAGTTACTGATTGTGAAAACTTCCTATGACGTATAGATGTATTACCTCGATACTGCTAAAGATATTGTCTCTCTATTCTCCTATCGTCTATGATGATGTTTTTAGTAGAATAACCTTCTCGTTAAGGGGGAGTGTTGAAATATTGTAACTTCAAAGGATAATCGAAATGTATTTTACTGATGTAACCCAAGGGAGATGTTATTATTCCTCTGACGGGGTGTTTCTATTGTATTTGGTCATCATAGAGTCATGAGGTAAAGCCTCCATTGTAAGTTGGGTCATTAGTACCCTAATGAATAATATAAAATATTGTTTTGAGTCTTCCTAGGTGAAGTTGGCCCAGACAGTTTAGTGGGGCCGACTTGTTTAGGGTAAAAGTCACTTGGCTCAATGTGTAGAAATACGAGAGTTGTGATTCTTATTTGAACACAGACTTACTCACTTGAGTAGCGGATAGGGGAGAGAGAGAGAGAGAGAGAGAGAGAGAGAGAGAGAGAGAGAGAAGAATGCCTATTTTTGGGTAATATCTTATACATGTTATACAGAGGAAGTTTTGGCTGGGTTTTCTTCCCCTTAAGGGTTTCCCAGGATATATATTGTGTCTATCTTGTGATTGTGTTTCTTTCAGTGATTATTTATGTGCTATTGCTATGGATTTGAATTTAACACTAATGATATCTAGTATAGCATATGAACTCTTAACAAGTTTGACCTTTTTCAAGATGGGTTTTGAGTATCACTATCTGAAACCTTGTATAAAAAAATTTATAGCTAAAATTCCAAGATGACTCATTTTGAAGAAACCAGTTCCTAGGAAAGAGCTCTGATACAAAATGTTATGCAACTAAGTGTCAGAAATAGACCATAAGGCAGTAATCCATGCGTTAATAATCAAGAACATAGATGAATATCAAGCCTCTTTCATGGGGAAGCTCCTTACACCATGCACTAAGTACATAAGAAAAGGCGATATGAAATGATTTAAATGAAAAGGTCTCCTTCATATATATATGAGACAAAGAGGTACAATTACAACTAATGGACCCAAGATGACATAACTAATATAATAACACTAATAACAATTACCACTAATAGACCAGAGCCAACATCAAGAGTAGTATAGTGTGCTACACAATAGGGGGGAATGTGCCCAACATTTAGGCTTAATAGCTTATATTGACTACAACTTGGAATGGAGCACCGCTAGCTTCCATAAGATAATCCAACTTCTTATTCAGATTATTAATCTCATCACATAGTTATCCAATGGTCCTCAAAACTTCAACTTGCATGATTTCCTTATCCATTAGCATGTGTGCTAGGATATTCCTAACTGACTAGTAAGGGTTGCTTCCATCATAAGCGTTCTGCTCTCTATCATGTTTGTTGAAGGCCATAACTTTGATGGCTTCAATCATCTTCTCAATGTGATAAGGGACATCCTCATGAAAGGTTTCACAAGGGTCAATTTGTTGTCGAGACCTCCCTCCTCGACTGCACCTGCACCTAGCTTTCTGCATGTGCGTCATTACCATCCACATATATAGCATGTTGGGTGTTGTGGGAGCGTTAACACCAAACCTCCTCTCCACCTTCACTTCCGCTTTTATGCTCTCTATCTCATTGACAACTTGAATTCCCCTCTGCGCGAGCAGTAAATTTGATTTAAATGTCATGACAACTAGTTCGCACATGCTTGGGATCTCTTTGTCCAGCTTGCAATCCCCAATTACCTTCGCATGTCGTGGATTAAACTCGCATGGACCTTGCATTAAACTATCCATGACACTGTGCACGCTCACTCGCCCCATCTGTCTATCTGATGCCTGTCATGTGTGGTGTTGGAAAGGGTGTTTTACTTGTAATCCACCCTCATCTATACATTTTTGTTATGAGTTTTGTATTAATATGAATTAAATCATTTTATTTTAAATGAATAAGTATATTATTAATTTCTATAACATTTGTTTCTTTTTTTTAAGTGGGAAATAAATTCCTCAAAAGTAAGATTTTCTTTAGCAATTGCAGCAAATGGATTGTCTTTTCTCTAAAAAAAGGTGATGATTTTTTCCATAATGAGATAGAATTTTTATATATAATTAGAGTTTTGTCATGAAATAAATTTTGTACATTTTTTTAAACCAAAACGATATATATATATATATATATATATATATATATATATATATATAGAGAGAGAGAGAGAGAGAGAGAGAGAGAGAGAGAGAGAGAGAGAGAGAGAGAGAGAGAGAGAGAGAGGATTAATGGGCCTTCACCCATTTACAAATATTTCGAAAAATACAATTCCATGATTCCAAATCTTCTCATTTCCAAATGGGATGTGTCGAGCAAGGACCTTCAGTCAAACTTAACATTCCGAGAGGAAGAAGGCATCCCTGATTTGCTTTGTAATCTGCTAGCTTATTCAAGTCATGAAGAATGTGATAGGAGGAGACAAAATCAAAATCAATCAAAATAAAGTGCAGCCTTTGCATTGTCACATTCAAACTGAGATAATTGAATTTTGAAGCTGAATTTAGAACTTTGATTATAATTTATGAGTCTCCAAAGTTTTGAATGTTTTTATGTCCAGCTCCCTTTGCAATTTGACGGGATTTTAGAAGTGCAAATAACTCTACTTGATTATTTGTGAGTTGTCCAACTCCCCAGGTGAAGCTGGTTTCAAGCCTTCCTCCTGGATAGAAAATGAGTCCCCCTGCCCCAGCTTTCCTAGGATTTCCTTTTTATTCTCCATTGAAAAATATTGAAACTTTTTTTTCTTTTGCCATCAGTCTGAAAATTCCCCTTCCGTGTTTTTGACCTTCCAACTTGATTTAAAAACAAGCCTGCCCGAAACTAGCTGGATTTTGTCCACAAGCAGAGACCCAAGCCATTTATGCTCAGCTTTAAGTTTGATAGCGTTAATTTGAACATTTCCAACTACTTCCAAAAGAAGATCCTTGGCTTTTTAAAATTATCGCTTCATTTCTAGCTAACCAAATTTTCCACCATAAAAATTTTGGAATAACTTGCCATATTTTCCTCCATTCAAAACTGGTTGAAAGAAGGCCCAGGTACCTTATCTGCTAGATCTTAAACAAATTAATAGGTTCAGAATTTAAAGGAACAGAGAAACAAGGTATCCCGCGCAAGAAATGTGTCCATACTTTCTGTGTAAACTCGCATCCAACAAAGAGATGAGCTGAAGTTTTGGCAACTTGAAGGCAAAACAACATCTGAAAGGTCCAAAGAAGCCACGTTTTGACAAGTTCTCACCAGTTAAAACTTTTTGATGCATAAGAGTCCACATAAAAAATAATATTTTTGGTAAGTTGGGCAATTTCCAGACTGAATTCTAGAAAGTTGCGTTGTAATGTGAACCAACAAAAGACTCCACTGACAGGAAGCCATGCGCAGATAAATAAGATCCAGTGGGACCCCAACCCCACACGTCCTTGCACACTGCGTGGATGGGATCCTTTCCAGAAAGAATGTTCAGCAGCAAATTTTTTTGAACGAGCAGAGTGGGATCGACATGATCTAGATGTTCTGGGAGAACCCACGCATCCCAATTACTATGTTTATCCCAGGAAACGAAATCCGAGAGTCTAAGAAGGCCTTTATTTGTCATCCAAAGCTTTATTTCAGCAACAGATAAAATGGAGTTGAGAGGGGCATTACCATTAATTTTATCATGCCACAGGAGTGTGTTCCTACCATTTCCTAGAATACGATAAAGATGCTTGGTAAAGAAATCAAGTCCTTTTCTGCATAGATTCCACGAAATAGAACCTTTGGGAGTGTTTGTCATCTGAAGATTTTTGAGAGATCTTCCTTTAAGATATTTCTTCCTGAGTATTTGACTGACCGGATGCTTTTTATCAAAGAAGAGATGCCATAGTAATTTTCCTCCCATAGCTAAATTAACCAATTCCGGATCTTTGATTTGTAATCCACCTTCTAATATAGGTCTTTTAACAACATCCCATTTGACCAAATGCATGCGGTTCTGATTTCCTTTTCCCCCTCTCCAGAGGAAATCCTTGATTAGTTTGGATATCTGGTCCATAAATGATTTAGGGGCCAGGAGAAGAGATTAATAGTAAATAGGAAAAGCTGAGAGAGTTGACATAATCAAAGTAAGCTTCCCTGCCTTTGTGAGCTAATGGCCACCCCACAAAGCAGTTGCTTTTATCTTGCCAATGATTTCCAACTAGAGAGAAGGGTTTTTTTTCCCAAGGTTAAAGGGAGTCCCAAATAATTAACCTTATCCCAAGTAGCAAAACCTTCAAATCCTAAAATCTAAGAGATGTGTGCCATAGTTGATTGATCTACACTCCAGCCATACACGATGCTTTTATGATTGTTAATAAGAGCCCTTGAAATAATACAAAAGTGGTGCATAATTTCTACAAAAACTCTTGCCATTTTGAGAGAAGCTTCTCCCAGAAGCAAGGTGTCATCCGCAAAGAGAGCATCGTTGATATCTTCAACACCACTAGAGGGATGAATGCCCGAGATAATCCCTTCATTTTTCCTTGTAGTTAACTTTCTACTCAAAGCATCAACCATTAAAATGTACAAAAATTGTGAGAGAGGGCAGCCCTGCCGAAGACCCCTGGGAGCTTGAAAGAAGTTTGCTAGCCTGCCATTAACCAGTGGCGCTATCCAAGGCTTATCAATACAAGCTTTTATCAAATTTATGAAAGCATGGCAAAAACCAAAAGAACGGAGTACTAAGTAAAGAAAAGAGAGCTTTACCCTGTCAAAGGGATTTGCCATATCGAGCTTAATTAGCATTCCCTTCTCCTTTCTTTGGAAACTAGATTGCATGGCTTCCGGAACTTGGATCACATTGTCCAGAATATGCCTACCTTTTACAAACCCTCCTTGAAGAGGTGATATCAACTTCCCAAGCATAGATTTGAGCCTGTTAGCTAAAAATTTAGAGAAGATTTTATAAGAAGCATTACAAAGTGAAATAGGCCCGAATCAATCAAAGGAAGAAGGATTAACTTCTTTAGGGATAAGTGCAAGGAAAGTGGAGTTGGTGCATCCACCCACTTTGGATTTTAACTAGAAAGCTTTGATCATTCGAAGTAAATCTTTCCTGATTATTGTCCAACAAACTTTGTAAAAGTGAAAAGAGAAACCATCAAGGCCTAGGGATTTATTCGGCCCCATAGACCAAATAAAATCTATGATCTCTTTCTTCGAAAAAGGATTCATTAACTCTTCATTTTCCTCATCCCTCACCAAACAGGGAATATTGGTAAAAAAAATCAAAGGTTAAATCAGAATCAATGAATCCATCTTCTTTGTACAGGTTCTAAAAATGTAGTTCAACAACTTGTTTAATTTGAGAAAAGCCTTTAATAATAACACCAGACAAGAGGAAATTTCCAAGTTATGATTTTGAGAAAGTCTAGCTCTATATTGTTTGTGAAAAAAAGATGTATTTCGATCTCCTACTTTCAGCCAAGTGCTACATGGCTTCAATCTCCAATATTCTTCTTCTTCTCTGAACGAACGAAAGGAATTAAACTGAGCTTGTTGCTCTTTTTCCAGCATGGAAGAGGTAATTTCTAATTCTTCCATTTCCAATTGGATTTCCTCCAGTTTTTCCAGAGCCTCTTGTCTTTCACTGATTGGATTTTTCTGAGAATGTTTAACCCATTCCTTTAATGCAACTTTAGTGTTTTTGATTTTCCTCTCCCACACAAAGTTTGGCGATCCAAAGACTGGAAGATCCCACGCCTTGGATATAATGCTCATAAACCTGTCTCTGCCAATCCACAAGGGGCTGAACCGGAAGGGAATGGGACCGAGATCCTCTTCCTCTTCTAGTTGCAACAAAATCGGTTTATGGTTTGAGGTAAGCTTTGGCAGGATGCTTGAGGAGATAATAAACTTTTTATCCATCAACAGAGAACTTTGAACTAGAAAGCGATCTAGCCTAGCATAGATATTGGCTACACCAATTTGATTATTCATCCATGTATATTTTCCCTTTTTAGGTTTAAAATCAATCAAATCCCAAGATGTGATGAAATTCTCCACCGATTTGAGCATTGGATCTCTCCCACGGACTCCACCTTTCTTCTCTTTAGAATCCAACGTGATGTTTAAATCACCAACAATCATAATATTTGAAAGAGAATTTATAGCAATAAATTCATTCAGAGAGTTCCAACATTCATGTTTCTCCTAGAAGTTAACAGGAACGTAGAGATTGAAAAGAGCAAAAGAAGTCAAACTTGGAAGATGCCGAAGTTTAGAAAAAATCCAATGTTGCGTTGTATGAGATTTTGTTAAAGAGAAAAGGTTCCCAGTCCACAAGGTTGTAATTCCACCCGTTGAACCACGAGCACTCACAACCAGCCCAACATTTTTATTCCAGCTCTTTTTACTTAAGGACATAAGGCTTTCCTCATCAATTTTTGTTTCTTGGAGCAGAAGAACATCAGGAGAGGCCATTCTTAAGAGATCTTTTACAGCTTCCACTTTCAATGAATTTCCAAGCCCTCTACAATTCCAAGAGACAATGCTCATTATTTAATATTGGCAGAAGGAAGAGGGCCTCCTTTTGAAGGTCTAGCCCTAGTATTCCTGGCAATTGACATCTCGATTGTAGCTTGGCTTCCTTGCATCTTCAAGCGTTCAACTTCTTCCTCCCGAATCTTCTTAAGAGATTTACGTCCTTTTTTTGAGGACCTCTCAATTGAATCTTCTTTGGATGAGCCAGAATTTTCCATGGTTTTCTTTTTTTTTGCCATTTATGCATATGTTGGAGAGTATCCCTCAGCAGGGAAGCCAAGATTTGTTTCAGCTAATGCTCTATTTTCTTCTCGTGATTGATCTTGAGCTTGGGGAACTTCTCCCTCTTCAAGAACCGAAGGTAGTTCTTTTGGGATGCTTGGAACATCGAAATTACTTTGAGATGTTACTTCCTTCATAGTTGCTCCAGTTACCGAAGGTTGGTATTCAGGGATGCTCACAACTTCGAAATTATTTTGAGTTATTACTTCCTTCATAGCTGCTCCAATTTCAAGTTGTTTTTGTCTGGCGGGATTACTACGCAACCCCATTTCTGCTCTTTTTCCCTTTGAATTATTTTCTTGCTTTGTTGAACTTGTTTTTTGGACTTGTGTCCATTGTTCTCCCTTTTCTTTGGTGGCTTCTTCATCATTTTTCTTCTTGCATGATCTAGAAAAATGCCCGTAGCCATGACAATGTCAGCATTTAAATGAAAATTGCTCATAATCAAGCTCCTGCACATGTGACCAATCTACTACTGTCAACTTAATAACTTCAGGAAGCCCTACCTCCAGGTCCACTTCAACACATATTCGAGCACAAATGTATTGTCCTCTTCTTTCAGCCCTGTCAATATACTTCCCCAAAGTGTTTCCTATAGCTTCGAGAGACTCCGAGTTCCAACAATGAAGAGGAAGATGCGACAGTCTGACCCATACAGGAACAACAGAGGGGGCATCTTGATTCAAATCAAAATCCAGAGTCCACTTATTCAGGGAAAGCCCTTGAGGACCCATGAAATATGGCCCATTCCTAAAAATTAAATCTCTATCTTCTAAGTTTTCAAAACGAAAAACATAATAGCCTTTACCTATCAGGTTGCTTCGAATGCCTTCTAAGATAAGAGGTTTCTGGTTTCTTTGAACCCACCCTTCGATTGCCTTGGGAGACGGCCAAAGACCAGTAAACTGGCCAATTAGACCTCGATATGCAATATTCATAGTTGTTCAGGAAGGTTGTTCTGCAGGTAGATGCATCGAGGGAATATTGTCTAGTTTCTTGACATAAGTTTACTGATTCTGAGTGGGATTCCTGCTATTGCTTGCTGCTACCAGTCTCCTCAAAGCAGTGAGTTCAGGGGGAGGGGAGGAACCCCCTCCATCAGCCATGACTCTCAAAGCACATATACTACAGAGAAATCATGGGTAGAAAACTCCCAAATCCATATCAAAGAACCAAGTATAGCACCTAGGCTAACAAAAAACCTCCACCAAATCAATGAGGGAAGACTAGATGCAGCACCCAAACAACAATGATCCAGATGCACACCACTGTCTGCACTATTACACACCGATCCCATCCGAAGAGCCAAGCTTCACGAAGGTCGAGCTTCACGTTTGAATCTGCTTGGAGCTTCACGAGGGTTTGAATCTTCTTGGAGCCAAATCGAGAGATCGAATCACTGAAATAAATTTTGTACATTAATAAACAACAATTTCAATAGTTTTTTTCTAAATTCTAAATATATTAACATATTTTAAAATTGTACTTAATTCAAATTAACAAAAGATTAATTTTACTAATTTTTTTTATAGTATTTACAAGTAGAAATTTTTTTATTATAAATTAGATAACTTAAGTCAAACACGTTCTCTCACCTACAAAATAGTTTAATCTATTGCAGATGCTTTAGCTAAAGCAGGTGGAAGGATTTTGGAAGGATCCTGGGTTATTAAGGAACAACGAGGAGATGACATTGTGGAAACCTTTCAGGTTTTCTAAATTATGAAGCTTTGGAACATATGACTGAACAACTTCTTCATGAGCTACTTAGATGATGGTGATTATGGTTTTGGGACTTTCAGATGAATTCTGTGCATAACTGTTTGTTAAGGTTTTTGCCTTTTGGTTTATGTTTGCTGATAAACTTGATGCTGTGCTTCCTTGGATGGAGTGGATCAGTTTGATACTTTTTGGATACAAATCAGTTTGATGCTGAATGCTTTTAACTGTCCTGAACAGTGTTATGTGTTAGAGCCAATTACTTGGAGATATGTATATGAGCAGTTTTTGAAACTATATTAAATCTTGATGGTTGTAAGCCTTTGGATTTTGTTTTTTTGGTTTTATTGTGCCCTTTATAGGGCAATAACTTGACTCTAATTCCAGCTTTAAGGTTGGGTCTTTTTGGTATAATGGACTTTTGTGCCATCTGCTAAATGTAAATAAAATATTTACGAATTTCTTCCTTAAAATAAAAAATAGTTTAATAAAAAAAACTAATAAAAATTTACCATTACTAAAATTCATCTAAACAATCTTTCTATTATTTTAAACCTAAACTTATGACGTAACTAAAATAATAACAATATAATATGGCATTTTCTCATTGTGCGTGGAATTTAATTTTTTTCTGCTGGAAATTTTTTTGGTGAACTTTATGTTTATCTGAAGACATACTGTATGTAATGACAACTTTATAGTTGGAACAATTTTTTGGATCTGGTTAGTGGAATTTGTGCTCCTTCTGAGGCAAACTTTTGTAAATAACGAATTTGTGCTCCTTCTGAGGCAAACTTTTGTAAATAACAACTTCTCAGTTGTTTTTTGTATAATGGACATTGAGGGCCATCTACAGAATGTGAATAAAATTTACAATTTTTTTCTTTGGAAAAAAGAGAATGCACGAGCTCTTAGTTTTTAACTTTTCTTATACATGTTATAAATTAAAAAAAAAAGACAACGCACATCACCAAGGTTTCACATATGTATCTCGTGACAACTTGTTAATTATAGTTACAAGAACATATAGTTTTGATTCCCGATAAGATGTAAGTGTGTTTGTTTGATAAACAATCATTTAAACTTGGATTCACTTTTTTTTTTAATAGTCATATATTATTAGAAAATAATTTAAGTGACAATTCCGTGATTAAAATGTTGCTCATATGAGTTCATGGAACCATTCACGTTTCTTCTTATGTATTTTGTGAAGTAATGACCAAAGTTTCAAGCTTTGGCTTTAATTATACATTTATGTTACATTTTTTTCTATAGCTTAAATTTAAAAACATAATGAGTAATAAGATTTTCCAAATATTCATGCTTTGTCTATTATTTTTAATTTCCATCACATGAAGTATATATTTTTTCTAAACATGGTCTATAATGAATGAGCACACTTTATAAATTAGTTAACTCTCTTATTCTCTAAATTTTCTTGTGGACATTGTTTATAATGGATTATCACACTTTATAAATTAGCTAGTTCTCTTGTTTTCTAAAAGAATCATTTTTATTATAATAGATTATCACACTTTATATATGAGCTAGCTTTCTTTTAAAAATTATCTTATTATATTTGTGAAACATTTAAAAAATCAAAAACCCATATCATTAACTTAATGTTTAATGTTTAGAAAGTAAAAAACACAAAATTTTATACTTAAAAAAATATTTAGTAGAGGTCTTATTGGTTGTTTTGAAAACTATTAGTTTTGAAAGGAGGTATATAATTTGGGTCCACATGTATAGCAACTTTAAAGTAGGTTTTCATGGTTGTTTTGAAAACTATTGGTCTTCGAAAGTGTTTAATTTGGGTTTGGGTCTCTATGTGTAGGACTTTAAAGTAATGTATGAAGGGAGGTAATATGTTGTTCATTAAGTTGAAAATTATTGTTAATGAAGTTATATTTGATGCAAAAATTAAGGGGTTGGGGATTTGTATCGTACACTCTTAACATTTTCTAGGCGACGAGACTTTATTGAGAATGCCTAGCAACTCTTATTGGAGGACCTTAAGTCCCAAATTAATGTACCATAAATGCAAGTTGAATCTTCATGCTTTTCAAACTATAATAATTTTGGTTCTTCATCATTATTTTTATTTTGATATAGTAATATATTGGTATGTTACATAGCTTTTCTAGTTATGTTAAATGATAATCTTTTAAAATATTCAACAATGCTATTTATTTAAAATAAGCGATTAAAAGTGTTAAAGTTTAATTATCCTATAATGTACCCTATCATTTGACTCTCAAACACTCATAAAATATATTGAACTTCATAGCTAATGGGGTTTGCATATGGAGTTAAAAGCGTGCTTAAAGCCTGCTTCCATGTAATGATGGCGGCTTCGCAATGGACCTGGGTGTAGCTAAAGCTCGTGCGAGGTTGTTTGACAAAATTTACTGAAAATTGACACACATCAATGAATTTTGACGACTTCTTGTGACAAATGCTTGTCGATCGAATTGGTTGTACTAATTGACATAGTAAAAAAAATTCCTTGTTTTATATTTCATCTACCATTATTAACTCCCGCATAAAAGCTTGCCATCAACTTTACTTTGTCCTGGGCAACCATCTATTTCGATGTGATAATCACTATTAATGATTTACATGACGCTTCACATTTAGGTTAAACTGCATGTGAGCAAAAGGAGATATGGAGCATCCATTACATCATCCAATCTGGACCTTGAGTGCACTCCACTTATGTCCATGTGTGAAGCCTATATGAAATCCTATATATGATTATTGGTGTTTCATATCTTGTACTTACATTTTTATAGTATCTTTGGAAGATTATAGTGGTGTAAATACATAGTTTTTAAGTACTATTTTTATATCTTAAATTTCAGCATATATCCAAAGAATAAAAGAATAAAATCTCTTAATTATTTATTAATTAAACATAATTTTAAGGCATAAAGTAGCTACTCTTGTTATAACCATTTTCCTTGAAAATAAGGTACATGCATTCTATATCATTTGCATCACGACTCTTTATAAAAAATCTGTAAATATGCAAACTTTGGTAGAGGAACATGTTGGAAACACTGCAAAGTTCAATAAAAAAACCTGTCACCTAAAAATTCCGTACATCTGTCAAAATGATCTAAAGCGACAAATATTTGTTGGAAACCTTGCAGCTTTGCAAGGCCTCAAGATGGGAAGAAGGTGGGAAGAATGAGGACTGGAGATATAGACAAGGTTTCAGATGAAGAAGGTGGGGATAGTAATATATTCATACGTTGGATAGTTTTTATAGTTATGTTAAATGTGAAAATTTTAAAATATTTAACAATATCATTTATTTACATACCAAGAAACTACTTGGATTTTTATCTTGTCATTTACCTTACCATTTGACACTTACGCACTCATCAAATATGTTAAGCTTCATATATATATATAATTGTTTGTGCTTATATGTGATTATATATAAATATAGTACTTACATCTTTATAGCATTTTCGAAAGGTTATAATGACATAAATACTTAGTTTTTAAGTACTATTTTTATATTTACATTTCAACATATATTTAAAGAATAAAAGTTGTTAATTTTCTTATCAATTAAACAAAACTTAAACACAATTTTAATGTAAGGAGTAGCTGCTTTGCAACTATTACTCTTATTTTATATGCTTTTTATTTTACGTTTTTTTTTTATAACTTTTTTAATTTTACAAGTATCGTTTTTTTATACCTGCCTCCGGCTGGTATATTGTAATCGTTCGATTTCAAACCGCGATTGACTTTGGGTATTAGTTGGTGCATATCGGTGCATATTTAAATGATTAAAATCTCTATTCCAAAGTTTAACTTTGTAACATGAAAAATAACAATTTTTAAATTTATTAAAATTGTATTTATTTGTGTTGCTATTGGTTAAGCAGGGATGATGTCATCCTCGAAGTTTGCTATCTGGATTTGGGTCGACACCTGGTAACAATGACATGACATCATGTAACTTTTCACCTACCCGCCTTCTTCTGGTCTCCTGGGGCGGAACGGTGTTAAGCTGCTAAATTCGCCTCCAAGGCTCTGATCAGACCTGCTAAGCTCTGGTTCCAAGCAACAATCCTTCAAATCCACCCAATCCTTTAAATTAGAGTCTGAGAAAGCTTCGAAAATTCGAAATCCAGCGTCATTACATTTCACATACAGTCTGCCATCCCTTGCCGAATTCAACCTCCCCGACACCGGTCTGTAGTCCAGGAGAGGATCAGAGAACGCTCCCTTCCACTTTCCATCGCAGCAATTTTTAACAGAAGTCTTCTCAAAATAATACACAGCCCGAATGTAATGCAACTTCATGCTGAGATCCGATTCAGTGAGGAGGTGTGTAATTTGGGAGCCCGCCGATGGTGTGGCCGGGGCAATGCTGGACAATCGTGAGAGCACAATTGCATGCACCGTGTAAACTTCTTCTAATTCCAATTCCATGGTCACCATCAACAACAGATATCTATCTGCAACTTAAGCTAATTTGGACTCTCTGTGTATTTGGTAATGGGCCTGCATTCATGGTGGCTAAGAGAGGAATATATTTAGTTTACGCCTGAAAATGAGGAGGAATTTATTCGTACATAAAAACGAGGAATCTCATAAGAATTCAAGTATCTTGTTATCTTTCACACAGCTCTTATATATTCATAAGAGAAACAAAATGAGTTTGTCTGGCTTTTTAGAAAATGCTTATATGCAAAATTAAACTATAGAAACCATAGTCCTATCATTATGAGCATAGTGCTAAATCTATTGTGTCAGATTTAATTCATCTGGAAAAGTTCACAGTCCGGTTCATACATTCTTAAGTAAATAAAATGAAAAGTCTATTTGACAGAGATCAAACATCGCTCGTCTGTATAGCTTAAGTGACAGCTGAGCTTAATTTTAAAGATAAGTTCAGTTATAACATATTATTCAAATTCTTTAACAGGACATATCATGTAGTTTGATAGAGGCCACGTCTCAGGTGTTTTCTGCACCTGTTCTTCCTGTGATATAAGGGAAGGCGTATGTATATATGTATTAAACCTAATCTACCCCAGTTAGACTTAGCCTCCAGGGCGATTTTCTCAAAGAAAAACTAAGAGCATGAGTAAACCTGAACTGGTCTAAAGCCCTAAGTCAGTGGTCGCATACCTCTGTTATTCGCCAAGGAAAGTTTAATTATGCGCCGAGCAGAGTTGGTTGGGAAGTTTAATTAACACGTCTAGTAGACTCTTAAGAATGCAGTTACTGTTACTTACATCGTCGATTCTTAGGTTGTTGGGGCGTTGAACCCGCTATCGGGGGCGATGCGCAATTTGTGATCCCATCCCAGCTTTTCAATCAGCCCTATTGATTTCCCTGCTATGTAAACTGTTTCCAGCAATTTCTTTTCCTTCATCTCCTGCGCCCATTTCCTGCTGTTCTCCACCAACACGACCCCAACTTTCTCAATGCAAGCACCAATGATATGTGCTAATGTGCTCTCTAATTCCTTCATCAGTTCCATCAAATCCCCTGACCTAAGAGCCATATTTTGTATAATGTATAATGTGATCCCTGCTCTCTCCCAATCCACGGAAGTGTCTTGCCTCTTGTCGTTGTCATTTATCTCAGCCTCTTCCTTAACTCGCTTTTTGCCTTCTTCTGCAAGCTTTGTGATTGCTTCGGCTTCCTCTTTCATAAATTCATTTACCCTTTCTCTTGCAAGCCCTTTGATTGTTTCAACTGCCTCTTCTATTGTTTTGGGAGCTACTGGAGATCTTTTACCATTCTGTACTGCACTATGTTGATCCCGTAATGTCACGAATTCTCTATCTGCTTCTCTACTCATCAAGCTATCGGTTTCAGGATCTGATTCCTCAACCAAATCCATAAGCTCCCATGCCGCCTCGTACACCTTCAAATAATGTCGACCACATGAATCTCCCCCAATCCGGAAGATTATATTGATCAGTGACACTGCCGTCAGCTTCCATGACCGTTTGCTGAAGTACATAGGATGCATTTTCAATGTTTTCATGTGTAACATTGAAACCTGCTGCTTGAATATCATTTGCTGCTCCAGCTTCCATGACCGTTTTGCTGAGGTATACAAGAATTTGAAACCTGCTGCTTGATCATTTGCTGCTCCAGGATGGAAACACGATATATCCAGTACACATGTTTCTGGCCCTATATGCTCCAGCAGAAAAGAAATCAAGGCATGGGACTCTCTGCCATCCCTTTTGTCGTTTTCCATGATTCCCTTAGCTTGCTTGATGGATTTCCGATTCGTTAAAAATACACTCCGAGGAGTCTCTGAAAGAATAGATACGTTGCGTAAAAGAGCTTCGTATTCTTCAAACTCTTTTTCCACTGTATCCAAGTGCTTTGATAATATCATCATGGCTCCCTTGTGGAGAAGCTTATTAGTGAACGCAAGCTATGAGAGGAACCAGTATCCTTTGCTAAAGAAGACTACAAACCACTGCAGCAAACCACACATTGCAGGAGCCAAACCACACATTGCAGCAAAAACCATTGTACTTTTTGACTTTTTTCTTCCTTGACAACAATTTTATCATCATCATGCAATCCTTTCTACAGCGCCAGAATGTGCATTGTCCAATAGTCCTCTACTCGAAAATAGTTACGCCATTTAGCTTCTTTCTTTCGCAATGGTCCATAGTAAACAACAGACATAAGCCATCTCCAACCGATAACTGCACCTCCTATTAAGCTAATAAAAATTTCCACAATAGTTATTATAAATTTTAACCAGAATCCCGTACCAGCATGAAACACTCTAAATGGACCGTTTATAATCCATCCAACTATTGATAATAGAAGGCACACTGTTACTGCCAACCCAGCTGATGACGCTAACGCCGAGCTTGCTATGATAGATTCAGGATAACATGCATGAAAGACAATCCATGATTTGAGTACTTGATCTTCCACTGCTTTCAACGAATTCTCTGTGGGGTTAGGTAGAATTAAGGGAATTCTGTGAAGGGTGATATTCCGAATGCCTTTATTGGCTATAGTTGCGCAGACAAGAAGCTGAAGAAGCCATACTAAAGATAATGATATTATCGCACCATATAGGATGATCCATACCTGGTTACCTTGGTAAACGATTCTGAAATAAAAGGAATAGGAGACCAAATCTATTGGGGATATACCCGATTTTCGACGTACGCTTAACAACTCGGAGAAAATGTGGAGGAAGAGAGTGAATCCTAGCGCTATGACTGGTCCATTTTGCTTCATAGCCGGGACGAGCCATTCTAGGCAGGAAAAAGGCTATGAGCACACACAACATTACTCTACTGCAATGTACCGTAAACAAGATATCAGTAAGGACTTCATCATGCAGTTTCTCATCGTGCTCATCAAGCACGTTGCTCTTGACAACCATCACTGGCTTCGAATTCTGATCGAGCAAAGTACTCTGGACTTCGATGGGCTTCATAAACTGGACCTTAGCAATAAGAGTACAGTTAGGGTTCCGGAGATCAGTAGATTCAGAACAGTTTCTGTAATGATCGAGTAAATGCTGATCGACATAAGTGCAGTTCGAGTTCAAGGACTGATCGAGTAAAGATTGAGAACTATGACCGTCTCTCGCAATGAAAATCCTGCGAAACAAACTCAGCTTTTATGTAAAATTGCACAAAGTTATAGATGTGATTGGCCATGCATGGCCTCTGTTATCTTCAGTACGCATGTTGGGGAAGGAATACGCAGTGATCCACGTAGCTTACTTGGCAATTGTGGATACGCCACCTTTTCTCTCATTCCATCAATTGATATGGTTATGTCTGATGCATACGAAGTTCAAGCACTCTTTTGATCTTTTTCCCTTTTTGTCCGTAGTTTTTAAGCAAAGCTTGAATGGGGAATATTCATGTTTTTTTAAAGAGACATCTAATCGCAAATGCAAACATTA